>JBBPNN010001346.1:0-10196 GCA_038090935.1 Hortiboletus campestris
ATCCTGGGTGTCATATACCGTGCCAACCTGAAGCACACTCCGGCCCTCCGGGCACAACTCCACTCCTTCAGGAGCAATCTCCGGTTTGTTCTCTGTAATTATGTACCTCCATTCCTCCGGATCTTCTGTACCTCTGACTAAACCCTTCTGACATTCTACTTACGATATTCCTTGTTCCGCACTTAGTTTAGTTCCGATTCATAGATACCTCCGACCTGTGCTCGCACAGCACCAGCATTTGTCCTGCTGGAGCGCAGCACCGGCTTTCTGATCTCCCGTCCTCCGTCTCCGTCATCCGTTACTAATACTGTACTCTTCCTCCGTACATAAACTCCTAGATACTCTGTGTACAGAAGCTTGATTATCAACTAGGATAGACTCCTGTCCTGCCTTCTCCTCTGTTTTCTCTTCGCTCTGAAATACAGGACACGAATGACAGCAAGGGCACAGCACATAAGCTGAAGCCGAAGTCCTATCCGTCCGCATGAACTCTGGAGTTCCGGAGTTCCCTCAGGAGTTGCACGGTCCCTAACACTGGGCACGAGAATGCAAGAGGATTGTCTCTGTTCAGCAACAGGTCTAAATGTAGATTGTTTATCCCTAGTAGGGTGATGCTGATGAGGTCATGATCTAAACTCAGGGAAGATCTCGTCAATATGTTGACAGGGAGGTAGTCAGGTTCAAGGTAAGAGATCTGAAGATCCTTGTCTCTCCTTTTTAGGAGGTGAATCTGTAACCATATAACGCTTATGCTGATGGTGATCAGAAATAGAACTCCAATGACCTGTTTCGGGTTGATTCTGTTTAACAGCAGGTCAAAGTGGTGAAGTATGATAGGAAGGTGGATCAGTAGGAGATTCCAGGGAGTCATAGAAGAGCGGTGATAAAAGCTCTGGTGGTTCCCAAGGAGTTGTGGATGGTGGTCATGATCTTGATGAATGCCCATCATCAAACAGACGTGGTTGATCAGATTGATGGCCTAATCCTAATGGAATTGATGGTATAGGTACAAGTATATCTCGAGAGGGTTCTGGATCCCTTTGTCAAGTGTTGTCCTTAGTAAGGTTGTCTATGGGGTCTTCTTCAACTGGAATAGGGGTAGGTCTGTCTTCTTTGTCTCCAAGACAATAAGGAAAGACTTTCTCATTGAAAATGGCATTCGTCGAAATGAACACACATCTCCTCTCCTTAGACCAAAAGCAATAGCCTTTAGTGTTAGATTCATACCCAATAAAAATCATCTCCTCAGACTTGGGAGACAACTTATCTTGTCGCTGTTCTGAAGGAATAAAAACATATGCATGTGTCCCAAATATCCAAAAGTAGGAAACATCAGGTTTGTCTCCACTGAATAGTTCAATGGGAGTCTTTCAATCATGACAACGCATCAGTTGTCGATTATTGATGTGGAGTGCAGTCTCAACAGCATCTTGTCAAAAGGAACATGGCAAACATGCATGTTGGCAAATGGCTTCTGCTTTTTCAAGCAAAGTTCTATTGAACCTCTCTGCATGACCATTCTGTTGAGGGGTATGAGGAACAGAGGTCTGATGAGTGATGCCTCTGGACTGAAAGAATGACTGAAGCGTCCCAGCTATAAATTCTCCCCCTTGGTCTGAACATACAGAGGTGAGCGAGTGACCAGTAAAGGTTTCGGCCCAAGAAACCATCAATTGGAAATGCTGCAAAACAGCATCTTTGGTGTGTGAAAATGTAACAACTGCAAAACCAGAGAAATCATCAACGAAAGTAAGAATATAACATGCACAAACTCAAGATTTTGTAGGCATCGGGCCAACAAGATCTGAGTGAACAAGTCCAAGAGGACAAGTAGCATGTTTACCTGAAGGTGGATAAGGACGATCATGCATCTTCCCCAAGGCACAGCCTTTTCAGGGAGAAGAGGTATCCGGTGGAGCGACAGTGGGTAGACCAGTAACATATGAAGGAGTGACATGAAGAACATTCTTGGACAGATGTCCAAGACATTGGTGCTGTAAGAGTCTTCCTTAACAAGCGAGTTGATACGACCTTCAGTTGGAGTAATCGATGACTGAAACCAATGGAGGTTATTGTTCGGAGATAGAGCAAGGACCCGTATCACCAAATGCTCATTTGTGTCCCAGATGTTGGATTCTCAATTGTTGATCGTACACTTATAGCCCTGGCTAGTAAGCATAGGAACAGACAAAAGTCTGTGTCCTGCATGTGGCACATACCATACTTCTGAAAGAACAATAGGATCTGCTCAGTTATCTTTCGGCTGAATAATTATCTTACCTGGACCATACATAGGAACTTTATGTCTGTTAGCAACAATGGCATAATGGGTTTGAGATCCTAGATGTGCAAAGTCATCTTTAAAAGGAGAAAGATGATCAGTGCAACCACTGTCAATCATTCAGTGGTGTTGGGCAAACTCTTTGTCAGAGTCTCCTCCTAATGCTAAAGCACCATGATAATCGTCAAGTCCATTGTATTCATTATCATATTCATATATGACATTGTCATTGTAGTTTTGTAAGCGCTCTCCTGGGTCTCGTGGGGTTGCCATGGCTATCGCCAAAGGCATAGATGGGAGAAGTGCCTGGATATGAGTCTCATTCAACAAATCAATATTGTCGAAATGAGAAAACAAGCTGGCGAGGCCTTCAAGAGAAAAAGAAACCTTTTTTCTTCTTCTCCTTTTTCTTCATTGTCATTGGTGTCCCAGATGTAGCAATAGCTCCTTCAGAAAGGACATTCCTTGAAGGAGCCATATCGAAAGGGCATCAAAGATGGCCCAGCTACATTCATCCTGTTGTCTTCTTCATCTCTCCAACCTGTATGTACGATGGTGGATGAGGAGTCGTCCATGTCATGGTCTTCCTACATAAAGCTAGGAGGAAGAAAATCTTCTTTGACATATTCTGGTTCCATAACAACTTCATTAGCAAATGTTACCTCGTTCGCTTTACCTTTGCCCTTATTGTCCTGTCACTTCTTAAACCAATCCTTCTTCTGTCCCTTACCAGGTTGTCTAGACTTGGCAGGACCTTAACCTTGCTTCTGGTTTGGGTTCGCAGAACCTGATTGAGGCTGGTTAGAATAACTGCCAGAAGATTGGTAGTTGGGAGTAAATGTCCTTGGCTGATATGAGGGGGTCTGGCTTCTCCACTGATTTTGCGGTGGAGGGCTGCGTTTAATCATGTTGGTCCAGTTGACAGAAGATTGGGATGGGCCTTCGGAATCTGCCTGAGATATCCAGGCATGGAGAGGTTTGTGCATAGCGTGAAGATCCATCTCCATGAGTATCCGCAATGAGACGGTGCTTATGTTGAAGTTAGCAGCTTCAATGATCTGCGTGATAGTGGAAGTGAGGGTGAAGTAGTTATTGGGGAGTCCAGAGAGAAGAATCATAGCACATAGGTTTTCAGGGAGATTGAACCCAGCTTTGGTAAGCTTTTGGAACTGGGTATGATAAGAGTTTATCAATGAGTTGGCATTGGAAGAATCAATGTGAAGTCAGAGAGCCTGGTAGAACAGATTGAACTGTCCAGGGAGTCCAACAGTCCTGAAAAGTCCTTTGAGGTGATCCCAAAGGGCCTTTGAGATAGAGGGGAATGTGTCAAGATTAGTCCACTCATAGTTCACATGCATAAGAAGAGAATTGTTACGATCAGTATATTCCCATGCCCCTATTTTCGTTGGACTTATCGTTTTCCACGTATCCCAACAGACAATTCTTGACCTTCACCCTTATCTCATGCTGCTTACTCATCCTTGCTTCCGATTCACACACAAGACTTCTCATCTTCTCCATTTTCACACCTTATGTTTCACCTCTTCACAAAAGTGTTTGATCACACTTCTCTTTCATTCTTTGATCCACATGTTTATGCTTCTCTTCCATTCTGCCACACCGTGTGTTGGCCTCATGCATTTCATCTCTGTTTCTACCCTATGCCCTTTTCTCCTTTTGTTCCCAGATTGTTAGATACGATCACAACATGTACATACCGCTAGTAGGTACTTAAGGCTCGATGCCACCACCAGAGAACTCCAGTCTAGTTCTCTTGGTGCTTTCCCCTCAAGTGCTATAAGAAGGACTCCTTTTGGCCTAACAAGCCTCATCGCTACACATCCTTCTCTGAGTCCAAGTATTCTGTTGGCAACCTAAGGAGCTACGCTCTTAAGGGTTGTTTCAAGAATTGTTGATTGTACTGGCCATAAGACCAAGTACATGCTTGTCTAGCAACTTCCATTTTGCCTGGTCAGGCATGGTAGCCTGAGCAGCAGAGAGAAGAGTGCCGTCAATGAATTCCCAAACAGAATACGCAGAAAGGGTAGTCTGGATCCTAAGTCACCAAACGTCATAGTTCTCTTGTCCAACAAGGATGGGAATATGACTGATGAGATTTGTGTCAAACTTGACTTTGGAGATGGGGAGTGCCATTTAGAGGAGATCTGAAAAGATGTCGTCAATAATGAATGTTGCAGCCAAAGAGGATAAAAAAGAAGTGGTAGCCCCTGATCCTGATCCTGGTATCTGGTATAAGTGTCTATACTTCTTTCCATACCCTTTTCTTGAAATTCAGTACAATCTCCATTTCTCCTTAATCGGTATCAAACTTTGTGTAGGTGTTTCTCAATACTGATTAGATATCGGCAAAGAGGCATGTGATTCAAAAAAATTGAAACACAACTCCACAAAATAACGCAGGTTACCAATATATTTGCCAAGGGTACCTCTTTGTACACAAATTTGATCATTGTCCAAAGAAGAGTCAGGGAGATATAATATGTAAGAGTGACTGTTAAGTTCAAGAAAATTTGAGCAAGATGATTCAAAAGAATAATAATAATTAAAGCTTTCTAGTCCAGATAAAGGCCAATTGGAAGGAATGGACATCTCAGCTAATAGGTCAACTATGCTGGAGAATCCATTGACGTCTTTCTCCTTCCATAGCAGCTCTTTGACGTTGTCTTCCCAAAGGTCGTGTTTTAAGACCTTCATATATCGAATCAAGCTCATCAGAGGTCTTGGCTGACTTGATTAAACACTATAAGCAGTGTTGAGCATGATACTTGGGATCACAATGGAAAAAATTCTGAAAGTGAGTGTCGAAAGCTTTGTTCCAGTGAGATAACCTTGGTGCCTCGAACTTGGTGAAGTACCCAAAGTCATAGTAATCTCCAGGGATACACCAGTTCGGTTCTAGAGAATTCTCGAGAATATGAGATGGAGTCGTGGTCAGAGGAATATGAGAATGAAGAATAATTTCATAGCCTTGGAAGTGAACGTGAGTAGTGAGAGAGTGGTAATATGTCTTGGTGGGGAAAGCACAACCAGCACCCTCATAAGCAGAGCCAATAGTTTCATTAGCATACATGAAACTGTTGATCAAGGTCCCAGACCTGATCTGAGTCTTGCAAGGTCTAAGCGGAATAGGATAGACTAATTTACCTGAAGCTCAGTTAGAGCTTGGTACTTTCAACTCTGGAATACTGCTTCCAGACGGGCATCATGCAGTTCTTCTTCTTTGTCATCTCCGCAGTAATTCTTCCATGGGTCTTCCATGGGACAGCGTGTCCTCCATGTCTTCCAGTCTCCTGGACCCAGTCTCCAACGATCTTGGAATTGTGCAAACTGAAGTTCCACAATTTGTGAAGGAGGTAATCTCTCCTCTAGCATGGGATTGGCTGGAAGCAGTACCAAGTCCATACTGTGTGAGTCCATTGAGGTAAGAGTCACGAAGTTCTCCCAATGATGGGGGAGAGGGTGTAGTTGGAGGTGTAGACTGACACAAGGATGGGGGTGAGGTCGGAGGTGCAATAGGTGATAAAGGATCGAAAGCAGTAGTAGCCTGCAATTAAATAATCCTATGCATGATAAAAGGTTGTGAATATAATTTAGAGTGAGTCAGCTCTGGACTATAGCGTCAAACTACAATGGCTCCTTGATTGGCATGATTACAGATTTGTCCTTGTTTAAGGTCATGAGAACAAAGAGGGCAAGGCAACAAAAATGGAACACCAGGAGGGACCAACCAAGAAGACTTGGTAGCAGGATAGTATGGAGGTGGGTCTTGCGATTCTGGGGTAGATGCTAACTCACGTTGTCCTAAATGAAGGATGACTGCAAGTGGTCACGTAAGTGTCTGGAGTCTCAGTATTGAGATTAAAACAAAAGCCATTGCATAAGCGTCTGACTATCAGTCTCCCAGATTGTGCAGCGAACTCTAAGAGTCCATCCTCCTCAATGATAGGTTGAGTAAGTGCATAGTTAAATGCAGCGGTGACCATATGTACACACTGATAGGTTGATGGTTGGTAACAAAGAATGTCTCAAGTGCAGAGCACATATAGAGACGTCTTCAGAGAATGAGGATAGTGCATAGTTATCCTCAGAGGATCTGAGTGAGAGGAGGGAGCAAAGGACGAAAGTAAACATTATCATCTGTATTGTTATTGTTATTGTTATTGAGACAGGCTTAAGGCCATGTCTTTTATAGTGTTCAGTGATGAAACACTGAAGTATGTGATACATGTTTCAGAGATGAAATGTGTAAGAGATAAAGGAATAAATCACATATTAGAGATGAAACATGTAGCAGAATGTGAAACATATAGTAAAACATGTATCACATCTCATGACACAATGATGTCATGGTCTAGACCAAAGATAAGGGAACTTATCTAATAATGGTGAGTAATATGGATAGTGTAAAGATGAGGTCATAGACTGCTCTAGAATCTGGTATCAGAAATTGAATATTAAAATATGAAATACCAGAATTCTCAACACTTTCTCTTGGTCAAGAGCAACTATCGTGCTGTTTTCCTCCATGTAGTCCACATAGGTGCACATTGTTTCAGCTAGTCTAATTGGGTCAAAAATCGATCTGGTGGGGACAAAACCAGACTGACCTTGGTGTAGTAGCAAGCAGGCATGGGTGGCCAGCTGTGTTGCTAGAGCTTTTGTTATGATCTTGTAGTCTGTGTTAAGTAGGGTTATTGGGCGGTAGTTTTCAATTTTTGTTCAATCTTTTTTTTTGTAGAGAGGGCACCTCCATCTGATCGAGAAGTTCATTTCTTCAAGTGTCCCTAGGATTTGGATGTTATTGTAGATTAGTATGAGGCATTTTACAACATCAAAGGATGGCTTATTTTGTTTTGCAAGTTGTGTGTGATGGTCATGTAGCAGTTTCCATAGTTTGTAGGGGAGGTCATCTAGGCTGGTGGCTGTACCATTTTTCGAGGAGTGTAGGGTTGTTGCAACTTGGTTTGTGGTTATCAGGTTGTTGATATCAGACTCTGGAGCGTTGAATTTTTGAGATTCTGGGATTTGTCATAGGACTTCAGCCTATGCTGTTTGTCTGTCAGGGTCGTGATAGTTGAGAAGGTCTTTTGATTGGAGGTCGTCATGGTACTCCTGTGCTATTTCGGCCATATTGGACGATTTTGTTGTAATTCTATTCAATGTTGGGTCATAAAAAGCATGCGCATTATATCTCTAGGTTTTTGTGGGCTATGTATTCAGGTCCAGTACTTATTGATTTTTTCTCCTTTGTCAAACCAGCAGGCCTATGCTTTGGCTTGTTCATTCCAGTTAAGTTTTTGGTCCAGGTGTTGGTGTTCTTGGTGTAGGAAGGCAAGGTGGGTGTGTAGTGTATTGTTTATGTCAAGATCTTCCCATTGTTCAATGTTATCCATGTCCTTCTTCAAGGCTCTTATCTTGTTCGTTATTCTGGCATTTTGTTTTTTTGCTGAGTTTTTCATGGCAGTCGTTATCTGTTGTTTGAAGGTTGTCCATCTTAGTTGGAGGTTTTGGTCGTGTGGTGCTGCAGTTTCAAGGTTTCATTGTAGTTCTATGCCAGCGGTGGTTATTTTGTGGATTAGGTTGTCATCATGGAGTAGTGTGAGTGGCATTGTCCATCGACTCTTACCATTGTATAGGATGTTTGGGGGGCTGATGTGCATCAGGACCATCTTATGATTGGATGGGATTATTGTATTGGTTATTTCCCAGTTTGACAGGGTGTGGGTAAGGTGTCTGGTTACATAGATTCTGTCTAGGTGGGAGGTGGAGTGTATATTACTTGTAAAAGTAAAATCCCTAGTGTTAGGGTGGTCATGTCACCACGCATTGCATGCATTGATTGATTCTCTGAAAGTACATAGGGCCTCAACAGCAGTGAAATCATTGTGGTGGGCTGGGGCTCTATCGAATAGGTCTTCCATGATGTTGAAATCGCCAAGTAGTATGTCAATGCACTCTATTTGTTGGTTGTTCAGTTTTTGTTGTAATTTTGCCCAGAAGGGGGGGTGTTCCTGTGGTGCATTCAGGGCATATATATTTAGCATGGTCAGTGTAGAGTTGTTGGTCCATTTGATGGACAGAAATATTGCCCACTCTGGTATTGATTTGGTCACTTGTGTTTGGTCTGGATGTAGTCTTTCTTTGTTGATGGTGAAAGCGACACCTGTGAATGCGCTCAGGTTGTCTGGATTTATGGATGGGTGGAGGGCTATACATTTACCAAAGAGTTGGTGTATGTCTGTGATGTGTTGGTGGTTTAGGTGCGTCTCTTGGAGGCACAATATACTTATCTGTTTTTGTTGCATCAGCCTGTGGATGTTGGTCCATTTAGATATTTGGTTGCACATGATGGTATTCAAGTGGGATCTACTGTTTATGTTGAGGGTAGCAACATGGATGTTGGTGTGCGATTTTTTGCAGTTTGTGGGTGGGTGTTCTGGGTCGTGCGGTTGGGAGGGTGCGGTTGCGTCATCGTTAGTGCAGTGGGTATTTTGTGTAGTTTGTACAGCTTGTGGGCCTGGGCCTGGTGGGGTGGATCCACCTACTGTCGCTCATTGGGAGTCCCAGAGGGGGCCCTGGTGGTGTTTTGGTCCCCCTCTCATCCCAGCAAGAGGGTCGAACCATGACTGAAAACAGGACTGGAGTATGTGGGGTGCCAACTGATGTCAGAGAGTGGGATGTTGGTGGTTGGTTTTACTCATTCCCACTACCCAACTGCTAAGTGGGGGAGGAGGATATGTTCCAGTTGCTTGCAGAGGATTTATGTTAGAGTACATGGCCAGGTCGGAACAGGCCATTGCCTGTCCATTTATGTAAGCTAATTTCACTGAGGTGGCATGGAAGTCCTTGGCCTAAATAGGCTGCCGTTTTGTGTGGGCACTGTCCACTTTCCTGTCCCACATATGGTCAGTAGATTTGGGCAGACAGGTACTTATTTGTTTTGCCTGGGGGGTTGCCCACCATCCTGGCTGATTGTTTGGAGTGGTCAGTTCAGGGCTTCTGCGATGCTCTGCTTTGTTCACCCATGGACCAGGTGTTGTGATGTTTGGGGTGATTGGGATATCTCCGTCGCTGATGTTTTCGAACATGGAGTTTGTTGTTTGTTATTATGTTCATGCTAGGGGTGTTAGGAGGTACTGTCCGTTGTTTGTGTCTGTGGTTGGTTTGGAGTTGACATTATTTATTGCAACAAGGTTGTATGATATGTATAGTTGGGAGGTTACATGTCAGTGTATTGAGTGAGTGGGGCTATGAGGCATATGTATATCTAGGTCTATCTTTCTTTTTTTGAGTATAGGTAGTCCGTAGAGGCTATGTGGAGCTGGTTTTTAGTTTCACCATCCACGGCGCTGTCTTCTTTCTAGATAAGATCAGTAGAAACACTAAGAAATGCTTACCAGACAACCAATCTTATCTCCATGGATAGTAAACCTGAAGCAAGGTGAAGAGAGTACTCTTCCCTGGTCAAGTTGGTACTAGAAACAAGTATCAATCTCGTAGAAAGGGGTAGACTATCAGGCACATGGTTCGTTCATCAATCTTCAACAAGGTTGAGGGGGATTGGGGTTCAGCAATATGTTGAGGGTCTGATTTTCTGTTGGGGTGGTGTACAAAATGTACAATTGGATGGTTAGGGGAATGATCTAGACAACTCTCGGGTTGCTAGAAGGATACTTCGTAGTGACTAGGGTTACTTCCCTAAGATGTGCTCTCAATAGGCTTCCAATAAGCTCCAGCCAATTAGGAATGCTCAACTGGGTGGGTAGTGATAATACGCTTCACTCTCGCTACTGATTCTCACATGTCACTTAGACACACAGAACAGTCTTTCCTAAACTGATTCTATTATGCACTAAGGAGTTGGCAATCAGCTTAAATGCTCGACTCGACCCTG
>JBBPNN010001347.1:0-10190 GCA_038090935.1 Hortiboletus campestris
CTGTAACATTACCCCCCTTGTACAATCGAACTCCTGGTTCGAGAAGAATACCATTAGGAAGGGAGATCGGGGGGAAGGGAGGAAGGGCCGTAGAGAAAGGTGGATTGTTCCAAAGAAAGCGTCTCGAACGGACAATCATCAAATACATGCCCATGTTGATCACAACGTTCGCAGATTCGTTCGGGACAGAATCGTCGTCCATGTCCCCAATTATGGCAAAAGTCACATTGTGACCGAAGACAAGAGGATTGAGGATGACCTGGAGCTGACAGGTGGCAGATCGGACAGGTGTAATCGGGACAGTTCTCTCGATAGTGGCTGAGACGATGACACTGAAAGCACTCAGTGAGAGCAGATGCGGGTAATCGAGGAGGATGAGGAAGAATGCGATTAGGAGATGAAACTACCTCTGTTCCATCAGGAAGGTACCTGTGAATAGCTTCCACAGCAGCGCGGTGGAGGAGAAAAGCATCTTCAGGAACCTCTTCTACGGCAGTTAGAGAGGAGGAAACAGTAGAGGGGGAGGGCGAGGAGATGCAAGAGATGAGGGAAGAAGAGGGGGCAGGTACAGGGATGGGAGAAGGAGAGTCGGGAGTGGGAGGTAGTTGAGTGCGTTCAAGATAGCGATCTCTGTCAGCCATTGGTAAAGAGAGAAAAATACGGCGAAAGGTGGGGTAAATGATAGAGGGAGAGAGTCGTTCAACGTATTGATGAAATCCATATAGGTGGAGGATGGACAAGATTTGTCGAGGAAGAGTGTCCAAATGAAGTTGAAGAGGAATTCCAAACTCTGCGGGAAGGTCACTTGGGGCCGCTTGAAAATGGTATCGTTGAGTCACGGAAACATCATGGAACAAACGAACAAGCTCCTGAGTGATGCTATCTTCTTCATAGGGAGGGAGGACCTCTACGGCGTGGAGGAGGATGGGATTTGCGAGGATGGCGGCGTAGAGAGAATGGGCGGCGAAGATGGGTAAGAAGATAGGTAAAACTCGCCTGGAATGAAGTGGGGAAGTAGGTACAGAAGAAGAAGGTAAAGATGAAGACGCAACAGAAGAGGAAAGAAAGGACATATTGATTGTTTAGGAAGAGAAAATTGTAGAAAATCATATACTGGGGGGGTGCTTCACGAAGAGACTCCACTTCCCAGGTGTAGAAGAAAAGAGGGGAATGAAAAATCACGAAAGATGATGAGTTCGCTTATAAGAAGAAAGAATGGTGGGAGCGTGATGGAGATTGTCCTCGGGTTCCCACATATTTTCGGCTGAAGAGTAGCCTTTCCATGCAGTAAGGTACAGACGGCGACCACAGGTTCCTTTGTGAGAAATGATGTGATCAACTTCGTATTCTTCTTCGGCATCGATAAGATCTGGAGGAGGTCGGGAGAAGGAGGGACCATGTGCTTCAGTCTGTCGATAAGAAGATAAGAGAGTGGCATGGAATATGTCGTGAATTTTCCATGTGGGTGGAAGGCAAAGTCGGTAAGTGAGAGGAGATAGGACCTGGGAGATCTCAAAAGGTCCGTGACATTTAGGAGCGAGTTTTCGAGAGGGGTATCCAAGGCGAAGATTGGTGGCTTCGAGCCATACCTTATCTCCTACTTTCCAGGGGGAGAACTTTCTGGAAGAATGAGATATCATGATCCGACAAGCGGACTCATGTGCAGCAAGGGCTTCTTTTCGGGCATTTTCAAGAGAGGATAAACAACCTTCTAAAGTGGGAATAAATGTCTTTCCAAAAGGAGGGTAAGCACAAGGTTCATAACCATAAAGGAGGGAGAATGGAGATGTCTTTGTGGAGCTATGGGGGACGGAATTATGGATGAATTCGGCGGAGGTCAGGAAATTGGTCCAGTCATGAGGATTGTGAGAACAAAAAATGCGAAGATACGTTTCGATCTCTTGATTGGTTCGTTCAGTTTGACCATCAGTTTGGGGATGATAAGCAGTTGAGAGTTTGACATCGTATTTTAGCAAGCGAGCAAGTTCTCGAGCGAAAGCAGAGGCGAACTGAGGACCACGGTGTAAAGGTGATAGGCAGTTCTAGGGGTGTCAATACCCTAAGGAAAGCTAGGAAAACTAGCAAAGACACAGGTGGGTGCGAGAAAATACTCGTCCCAAGGGGTTTGAGGTAGGTTGTTAGTGAGGAGGGTAAGCAGAGACTTTCCTGCGGGCGAGAAAACCAAATCCGGAGGAATCTGGGTGGAAGGAACGAAATCTGGAACGACAAGGTTGAAATCCAGGTCAAGGACAAGGACCTGGTACGAATGGAAAGCGACAAGGTTGGAGACAAGGTTGGAGAGATTTGGGGACGACAAAAACTGCTGCCAAAAAAGGGAGATGTTCTATTTTCTATAGTACAGAGGTTTATAGTCCCGGGCAACACCCAAGACCTTTTCCTTAAAAGGAAACATCGCGATAGTAACCGAAGGCTGTAACGAAAATACTACTCACCCCTTCACGGTAGTAACACTGCTTGAGACTGTATGAGAAAAGTAGTAATCGTACCTGGAAAAAGCTACAGGTCATGCTACGGTACCGTTGCGTCGGAGACGACGCCGAAGAGTCCAGATTGAGTGATCGCGTTCTAAGCAAATCCAGTGATATAACGAACGCGCCAGTCAAAGGAAAACCCAAATGAAGAAAGGAAAAAGAGACGGGAAGCAAATATAATGAAGGGGTGAATGGGGCCACAACGTTAGATGTTCATTCCGGCGAACCCAGAAAAGGACGCCGGCCCGGATAATTACAATGGTAGACGGAAACGTACGGAAATGGTGCAGACTCACTCGGGAAGACACGGGACACGGATAGGGGCTTTGATGGAGGCAGGGGACGACCTAGAATAGGGGGAAAACTCTATATGTGGCCATAGGGAACCTGTGGTCCCCACAACAGTCAGAGATGATAGAGTTGTGGAGACCGAAGCGTTTGAATACGAAATCGAAGAAAAGTTGGGCAACTCCCTTGGCATCTATGGTTTTTGAGCAAGGAGCGAGAATTACCCCCTTCGTAAGGCCATGGTCGACCACAACCATTAAGGAATCATAACCATGAGATACAGGAAGATTGGTGACAAGGTCCACAGAGAGTTGTTGAAAGAGAAAAGATGAGGAGGAGGAGATCGGTAGAAGAGGTGGGGTGGTCAGGTGGGTGAGGACTTTGTTTTGTTGGCAAACAGAACATCCGGCGATGAAATGAGAAATAAAAGAAGAAAGGCCCGGCCACCAGAAGTCACGTTCAATAATGGCTTTGGTACGAAAACGACCCATGTGTCCAGAAAGCAGGGAAGAATGGATAGAATGAAGCAGAGCAGAACGAGAGGATGGAGGAACATACATATGACCTTTGAAATACAGATGTCCATTATCAAAGGACCAGTCAGAAAGGGAGGAGCGAGGAAATAGAGGAGAGCCATCGTCAAGGTTTGCAAGAGCACGGAGGATAAGAGGATCAGAAGAAGAAGAATTTTGGATATGAGTAGCAAGAGAAAGATCCAAAGCATTGATAACAGCAGGGTCCGGGACAATAGATGAGTCAACGTTATCAAGGGAAGTGTCAATAGGATCGCAACGGGATAGAGCATCCGCAGGAGCCATTTGGGTACCAGGGAGAACTTTCCAAAGGATGTCAAAGTCCTGAAGGAAAAGAGACCAGCGGGCTTGTCGATGAGAAAGTTTTCGTGGGTCTTTAAGGTAAGAAAGATTTTTATGATCAGTGATGATAGTGATGGGATGAGTGGTACCAAGGACGTAGTGTCGCCATTCGGTGAGAGCGAGGATAACAGCAAGGAGTTCTCGATCATAGATATCATAATTTCGTTCTGCCAGTGCAAAGGTGCGAGAAAAGTAGGCACAGGGATGAAGATCACCGTTGGTGTTGGCTTGAAGAAGGACCGCTCCAGCAGCAAGAAGGGAAGCGTCGGTCATGATGGAGAATGGGCGAGTGACATCAGGAATGGCAAGGACAGGGGCAGAAGAGAAGGTGGTTTTGAGAGAATTAAAAGCACGTTGTTGTAAAGTGGTCCAGAGCCATGGTTGATCTTTCCGGGTGAGCAGGGTCAAGGGAGCAACAGTGTTAAAGAAGTTGGGGATGAATTTTCGGTAAAAATTAGCGAAACCTAAGAAGGAACGAATGCCTTTGACCGAGGTAGGGGGTTGCCAGTCTCGAATGGTGGCGATCTTAATGGGATCCATGGCGACTCGTCCTTGACCAATGATCATACCGAGGAACTCTATTTGAGAGGTGTCAAAGGTGCATTTGAATAATTTGAGAGAGAGATTATGTTCTCGGAGACGGAGAAGAACACGATGAGTTTGTTCATGATGGAGGGCAAGGTTGCCATTGGTATGGATACCGAGATCATCCATGTAGATTTCCAGCCAGCCTTCAGCAGTCATATCGGCGAAGATGTGGTTCATAAAGGCTTGAAAGGTGGGTGGAGCATTGCAGAAACCGAAGAACATGATGGTGGGTTCATACAAGCCGAACGGGGTGATAAATGCAGCTTTCCATTGGTTGGCTTCTTGAATACGAATGTTATTGTAACCCCATCGGATGTCGAACTTAGTGAACCAGGTAGAGCTTTTCATCTGGTCGATGAGGGGAGGAATTAGGGGTAGAGGGTAGGCATTGCGGACAGTATGAGAATTGAGATATCGATAATCTTGGCAAGGACGAAGAGATCCATCCTTCTTTGGAATGAAGAAAAATGGTGCGGCCTGAGGGGATTTAGACGGGATGATACGTCCAGTCTTTAAGTGTTCTTCTATGAAAGTTCGGCAAGCGTCTTGTTCTTTCGGGTTTAGTGGATAGACCTTAGCAACCTTTGGGACAAAAGAAGGTTTGAGCTCAATGGTATGGTCAAAGGAACGATGTGGAGGTAGTTGGTTATATGTCTTTTCAGAAAAGACATCTTCAAAGTCTTCGCACCAAGAAGGAAGACTAATTTCCGGGGGTTTATTTTCTTGGGCGAGTCGGGTGGACAGCGTGATCTTGTTGATAACTTCTGTTGAGGTTCCCTGGGGGAGGTACTCACTTGGAGACGTGTCGACCCCATTAGGATATCGTTTAGTAAAGAGAGAAGATATCTTTTCATCCACATCTAGGTTAAGGAGACAGAGTAAATATTGGCGAGGAGGTTCTTCCATAGGAACGGTAGAGGGGGTAGGCTGAGGGAAAGTGATGGTGTGGGATTTCCAGTCGATCTGAGGATTTCGGGTTTTAAGCCAAGGCATTCCTAAAATGATTTGTTTTCTTTTGAGGGAGACAACCATGAGTTCAATATATTCAGGTCATCTGTTAATATGTACTAGGGGCTTAGCTTTCCAGAGGATAGTGCCTTTCTTGTTCAAAGTTCCATCAACGTTGTATGCCTCAACAGGACTGGGGAGACGTTGCATAGGGAAGTTCATGAGGGAAAGAAGTCCGAGGTCGATAAAGTTTCCGGTGGCTCCGGAATCAATGAGGGCTGTGGTTACAACGATTTGATTTCTGACCTGTAGCTTTACGGGAAAATGGAGAGTGCGTTCATTTTGAGGTGCTACAAGTACATGGTGAATAGTATGGGAAGAAGACGTCGATACGACTTTCCGGTTCAAAAATCCTGATTAATGTTTATGACAGCAACTTCTTCCTTTGTGGGTTCGGGTCCTTCGTAGCACATCTGAAGGACTTGAAGGATTTCTGCTTCATCTTTCCCCTGAGTCTTTAGGGAGGAGACGAACAAGGATAACGTGGAGGGTATTTCGGCAGGGGGCGAGGACGAAGAAGAAGTAGGAGTTGTCTCGGTGGTTCGGATGTTTAGTGGACGAGTGGTTTGGGGGCGAGGAGGGTTGTTCCAGTACTTGGTGCATTGAGTGGCATTGTGTCCAGTGTTTCTACAATGAAAACATCTTCCCTCATGAATGCATTTAGCGCGGTCTTGGGGGGTGAGTTTGGAAAGGGAGATAGCGTCTACATCCATGGCGTTAGGATCTTTGTTGGAGGTCGAGGGTCAAGTGGGAGTATACGATCTTCCTCCTTTCAAAGCTAGAATTCACATCTTTTGCGCATGGAAAGTCTTGGCCTTTTCGATCCAATCCTTTATGATGGTGGGGATGGTAGACATGGAAAGAATCATGGTGGCGAGTTGTTGGTCGAGTCCAAGAGAGAATTGGTCAATGAGGGTAATGTCGTCAGTAATCCCAGCACGGGAGGCGAGGTTTTGAAAATCGGTGATGTATTTCTGGAAACCATCATCGAAGACTCCATCAGGATGACGAAAAGATTTCTGGGTAAGCTTGGAAAGTTCGTGGCGAGCAGTGGCTTTGGTGTCGAAGGGAAAAAAGGTGGTTTCAAAGTTTTCAGTGAATTTGTCGAATGTTAAGTCCGTGGTGTCAGCCCTTGGATCGGACATCTTATCATACCACATTTCGGAGAAAGAGATTCCTTGTCCATGACTCATTTTATTGAGCGTGGTCATGATTTTCTGGGAGTTGAGGGAGTATAGGTCCTTGTTGATAGAGAAATATGCACGCATGGCTTTAATCCATCGTGTGGCGTCGGTAGGTTCACCAGAGAAGTCAGTGGGGAGAGCCGCTTTCAATTCAGTGGGGGTGCGGGACATGGTTGGGGGGTTTGCTGGGTTACGAGGAGGTCGATGTTGTCGGGGAGTGCTAGGTTCAGGAGTTTCCAAGGTTTCGGGGGGTACAGAGAATTGATCGACTTCTATGTCAGAAGCGTTGTCGTCGGGTGGGAGTCCAAAGCCTCGACGGAGGGTGCGGTCCAAATGTCGAGAAATGTTGCTAGAGGGGGGCGTCCTGCTCCTAAATAGGAGGGACGAAAGGTTACACTCGTTCTTTTGTTACGCGTAGCGTACTCAAAAAGGAGTTCGAAGATTGTACCTCTTAGGTGGTACTCACAAAGAGACGCAACAACTAAGATGGTACAATAGACTGGGCTTCCAAAGATTGTCTCACGTGAAGAGACGAAGGATATTTGAAGGACGAAGGGTTCAAGGACAGTCTCACGCGAAGAGACAAAGGATATTAGAAGGACGAAGGGTTCAAGGACAGTCTCACGCGAAGAGACGTTTAGACAAGGGTAGACAAGGGACGAAGGACAATGTACTGAGTTGGTTAGACATCAGGACACTAAAGTACGCTGTAATTGCGTAGAATGAGTGTAAAGAACTACTGTACAGGCAGAGAGGTATATATACTAAGGGATGCGTCATCCGCAGTAGAACTTGGAGGAAGCCTAGAGAATGATGAGCTAAAGTAATGTGTCATCTGCAGTAGTAAAAGGAAGATAGGAACTACGAGGCCGAGATAAGAGAGTTGGCCAAGGAGATATCTGTCCAAAGAACCGGAAGGAAAACAAAAGAAGAGATCAAAGAAGTACAAATGTTGAAGATAAAGGATTTACAAGGAATAATCCGAAAATCCACGTGTGTTGGAATAGTCCGAGGAGAGAAGGTACTCGACAAGGAAAACAGAAAAGAAAGATATGATGAAAAAGGAGAAAAACTGTAACATTACCCCCCTCGTACAATCGAACCCCAGGTTTGAGAAGAATACCATTAGGAAGGGAGATCGGGGGGAAGGGAGGAAGGGCCGTAGAGAAAGGTGGATTGTTCCAAAGAAAGCGTCTCGAACGGACAATCATCAAATACATGCCCATGTTGATCACAACGTCCGCAGATTCATTCTGGACAGAATCGTCGTCCATGTCCCCAATTATGGCAAAAGTCACATTGTGACCGAAGACAAGAGGATTGAGGATGACCTGGAGCTGACAGGTGGCAGATCAGACAGGTGTAATCGGGACAGTTCTCTTGATAGTGGCCAAGATGATGACACTGAAAGCACTCTGAGAGAGCAGATGTGGGTAATCAAGGAGGATGAGGAAGAATGCGATTAGGAGATGAAACTACCTCTGTTCCATCAGGAAGGTACCTGTGAATAGCTTCCACAGCAGCGCGGTGGAGGAGAAAAGCATCTTCAGGAACCTCTTCTACGGCAGTTTGAGAGGAGGAAACAGTAGAGGGGGAGGGCGAGGAGATGTGAGAGATGAGGGAAGAAGAGGGGGCAGGTACAGGGATGGGAGAAGGAGAATCGCGAGTGGGAGGTAGTTGAGTGCGTTCAAGATAGCGATCTCTGTCAGCCATTGGTAAAGAGAGAAAAATACGGCGAAAGGTGGGGTAAATGATAGAGGGAGAGAGTCATTCAACGTATTGATAAAATCCGTATAGGTGGAGGATGGACAAGACTCGTTGAGGAAGAGCGTCCAAATGAAGTCAAAGAGGAATTCCAAACTCTGCGGGAAGGTCACTTGGGGCCGCTTGGAAATGGTATCATTGAGTCGCGGAAACATCATGGAACAAACGAACAAGCTCTTGAGTGATGCTATCTTCTTCATAGGGAGGGAGGACCTCTACGATGTGGAGGAGGATGGGATTTGCGAGGATGGCGGTGTAGAGAGAATGGGTGGCGAAGATGGGTAAGAAGATAGGTAAAACTCACCTGGAATGAAGTGGGGAAGTAGGTACAGAAGAAGAAGGTAAAGATGAAGACGCAACAGAAGAGGAAAGAAAGGACATATTGATTGTTTAGGAAGAGAAAATCGTAGAAAATCATATACTGGGGGGGTGCTTCACGAAGAGACTCCACTTCCCAGGTGTAGAAGAAAAGAGGGGAATAAAAAAATCACAAAAGATGATGAGTTCGCTTATAAGAAGAAAGAATGGTGGGAGCATGATGGAGATTGTCCTCGGGTTCCCATGTATTTTCAGCCGAAGAGTAGCCTTTCCATGCGGTAAGGTACAGACGGCGACCACAGGTTCCTTTGTGAGAAATGATGTGATCAACTTCGTATTCTTCTTCGGCATCGATAAGATCCGGAGGAGGTCGGGAGAAGGAGGGACCATGTGCTTCAGTCTGTTGATAAGAAGATAAGAGAGTGGCGTGGAATACGTCGTGGATTTTCCATGTGGGTGGAAGGCGAAGTCGGTAAGTGAGAGGAGATAGGACCTGGGAGATCTCAAAAGGTCCGTGACGTTTAGGAGTGAGTTTTTGAGAGGGGTATCCAAGGCAAAGATTGGTGGCTTCGAGCCATACCTTATCTCCTACTTTCCAGGGGGAGAACTTTCTGGAAGAATGAGATATCATGATCCGACGAGCGGACTCATGTGCAGCAAGGGCTTCTTTTCGGGCATTTTCAAGAGAGGATAAACGACCTTCTAAAGTGGGAATAAACGTCTTTCCAAAAGGAGGGTAAGCACGAGGTTCATAACCATAAAGGAGGGAGAACGGAGATGTCTTTGTGGAGTTATGGGGGACGGAATTATGGATGAATTCGGCGGAGGTTAGGAAATTGGTCCAATCATGAGGATTGTGAGAACAAAAGATGCGAAGATACGTTTCGATCTCTTGATTGGTTTGTTCAGTTTGACCATCGGTTTGAGGATGATAAGCAGTTGAGAGTTTGACATCGTATTTTAGCAGGCGAGCAAGTTCTCGAGCAAAAGCAGAGGCGAACTGAGGACCACGATCAGAGATGATAGAGTTGTGGAGACCGAAGCGTTTGAATACGAAATCAAAGAAAAGTTGGGCAACTCCCTTGGCATCTATGGTTTTTGAGCAAGGAGCAAGAATTACCCCCTTCATAAGGCCATGGTCGACCACGACCATTAAGGAATCATAACCACGAGATACAGGAAGATTGGTGACAAGGTCCACAGAGAGTTGTTGAAAGGGCAAAGACGAGGAGGAGGAGATCGGTAGAAGAGGTGGGGTGGTCGGGTGGGTGAGAACTTTGTTTTGTTGGCAAACAGAACATCCGGCGATGAAATGAGAAATAAAAGAAGAAAGGCCCGGCCACCAGAAGTCACATTCAACAATGGCTTTGATACGAAAACGACCCAGGTGTCCAGAAAGTGGGGAAGAATGGATAGAATGAAGCAGAGCGGAATGAGAGGATGAAGGAACATACATACGACCTTTGAAATACAAATGTCCATTATCAAAGGACCAGTCAGAAAGGGAGGAGCGAGGAAATAGAGGAGAGCCATCGTCAAGGTTTGCAAGAGCATGGAGGACAAGAGGATCAGAAGAAGAAGAATTTCAGATATGAGTAGCAAGAGAAAGATCCAAAGCGTTGATGACAGCAGGGTCCGGGACAATAGATGAGTCAACATTATCAAGGGAAGTG
>JBBPNN010001348.1:0-10189 GCA_038090935.1 Hortiboletus campestris
ATCCTGTAGCCAGGAGCATGTACCATTTATAACTCCACCTAAGCTAAGCGAAATTCCCACAGGGTTTGGCAGTGCGCGAAGTGCACTGCCATCAGGGTTAGTATGGAAAGGGTTTTTGGAGTCACTGTATGTCTTCCACTGCAGTAAGGAATATTCCCAAGCAAATACAGGACATGCTTGGCCTCAGCACAACCACTTGTGCTGCTCCACACCCCAGTCAGCCAATGCCACAGCAAGCTTTTGGTGCTGCTCATTTCCTCCTACCTGTTCAACAGTGTGAGTTCCAGTTGACCAGCATTCTCAAAACCCTTGCACGTGACCCATGGCCTGTGGCCAACAACAAGCATCCTCTTTGCTGCACTGGTGTAGCTATCAGTGTTGCTGTTGGCTTGTTGGAGGTTGGTGTGCTCTTTGTCTCACACTGCTCATTGCTCATAATGCCCTGGCAGACCACATATCCTAACATGGGTGCTTGTCTCATGCTCTTCACCAGTGGTCCTGCTATCAAGGGTCCTGGTATGGTGGTAAGCAATGAGCTGAAAGAACCAATCCGTTCACATCATGATATTAAGTGTGATAGTGTAAAGCACTACTACAAGCGCTCTGTCAAGATATATGCATTCGCTTTCCAGTTACATCACCTGTCTAACTCAGTTCTATCCATAGTTCTATAAGGGTCTCACCAAGAGAGCATCAAACAATGGCCACATCATCAATTTGTTCGCTGGTTGCCTGGATCAAGTTGGTCTTTTGGAAATAAAGTCATTGCCCAATCCAACCAATGGTGTTATTTTTCTCTCTGATTTGTTTGCCACCTCGACTTTCAAGCAAAGTTTCCTTCATGCATTCAACAAAGATGACAAGATTTCCTCCAGATGGGCTTCAACACTACCTTTGACATCCAGGTACTTGGTTCTTCACTTCATGTATTGTGTCCTATGATCTCAGGCACCACCAAAGAACTAGTTTCTGGCCTGATCAGTCATGCCATATCTGCTGGCAAGAAGTCAGCTTGTGTGGGCAAGATCAAGATTGGTATTGATCAAACTTTGGCATGGAAATTGAACTGCATTACCCCTTGAACCTCTGTTGCAGTCTACTTCAAAGTCGTCATGCCCACTGGTCAGGCTCTCCAGCCCAGTTCACATGGCCTTGTCCAATTTGTTACTCACTATCAACACTTGTCTGGTCAGCAGTGCTTGTGGGTGATGACCATCACACATAACTTTGCAGAAGCAGGATCGCCAAGCATCACCGCTTCGTTTGATCAGGAAGCAGTGGCCATGTTGATGGCCAGAATAGCAGTTTTCAAGGCCAAGATCAACAATTCTTCAGACATGTTGAGGTGGTTGGATTGTATGCTCATCTGGTTGTGTCAAAAGTTTGCAGACTATAGGAAGGAAGACCCAGCGAGCTTTAGGTTGACAGACAACTTGAGCATTTACCCACAATTTATATTCCATTTGAGGTGCAGTCAGTTTTCACAGGTGTTTAACAGATGAGACTGTGTTTTACAGGTAAGTGATGCTTGCTCTTCTGTTGCTCCATGAATGCATGTTCATGCTGCCCGTCTTCCAGATATATCCTGAATGAAGATGTCAACAATTCCCTGATTATGATTCAACCAATGCTCATCTCAATCAAACCCGACTTGCTTGCCCATGTGTTCACCCCCATTCCCACACTCGCAGCATGCCCCCTGTCACCTTTCTCACCCATGCTCCCACCCTCACTATTCACCCTTGTCCTTGTCCCCGTGCTCATGACATGCTTCCCCCTCCATCGTTTTTCTTGCCCATATGCTCACCCTCATTGTTTCACCCTTGCCCCCACACTCACACTGCTTGCCCACGGATTTACCCTCATCCCGTGCTCATGGCATGGGTGCCCCCTGTCACCTTTCTCACCCATGCTCCCACCCTCACTATTCCCCCTTGCCCATGCTTCCACCCTCACTATTCCCCCTCATCCTTGTTCTCATGCTCACGACATGCTTCCCCCTCCATCACCTCTCTTGCTCATGCACTCATCCTCACTGTTTCATCCTCACCCCCACATTCACATCGCTTGCCCACAGATTTACCCTCATCCCCATGCTTGCTGTTGCCTTTCTCGCCCATGCTCCCACCCTCACTATTCACCCTCATCCTCATCCTTGTTCCCATGCTTGCAACGTGCTTCCCCCCATCGCCTTTCTTGCCCATGTGCACACCCTCACTGTTTCATCCTCACCCCCACACTCATGCTGCTTGCCCATGGATTTACCCTCATCCCATGCTCGTGGCATGCATGCCCTCTGTTGCCTTTCTCACCCATGCTCCCACCCTCACTATTCACCCTCATCCTCACCCTCATCCCCATGCTCATGACATGCTTCCCTCCATCACCTTTCTTGCCCATGTGCACACCCTCACCGCTTCATCCTCGCCCCCACACTCATGCTGCTTGCCCACAAATTTACCCTTGCGGCATGCACACCCCCTGTCACCTTTCTTGCCCATGCTTCCACCCTTGCTATTCACCCTCGTCCTCGTCCTCATGCTCATAACATGCTTCCCCCCATCGCCTTTCTTGCCCATGCACACACCCTCACTGTTTCACCCTTGCCCCCACACTCATGCTGCTCGCCCATGCATTAACCCTCGTCCCCCCCTTGCATGCAAATGCGAACCATGCAAACGTGAATGGGAACACACACAAACTTGTGTTACTATTAAAGGTTGACATTCCCTCATTTATAAAGCATCTTAACTGTTCATAAAATATTATAATTGTTTTAATGAATTTACATGTAGTGATTACTTCAATCACTTCAGATGAGTTAGACAATGGTAATAAATTTTCATTAAGACCAATTAAGAAAGAGAGTAAGTTGGCCACCTGGCTTAATTGTCTTAGGTGAAACTTAACTGTTTAAGAGTATTTAAGTCATCATTAAACAAATTGAGGTTTTCCTGATGTCCGTGTGCTGGTCCATGTGCTTCTACTCCAACACAAAGGGCTGCTGGTGTTATGGTTGATCCAGGTGGGGGCAAATGTAACGAGAGTGCAAGATCTTGCTGGGTGCAGAGACAATAGCAAAGAGTGAACCAGTGAGGAGAATACTCACTTAGGTACTTCGCAATAGGGAAGACTGTTGCTAGTAGCTATTGTTTCTATGTATTGTGATATCCTTCTAAATAGAGAAGGTGGTACAATTGTGAAATAATCATGAGAAGTAATGGTGCAATTCATAGTAGCAGGTTAAAGGCTATTGGCTAAAAGCCATAATGGCATGATATGACATTATCTGGATAGAAATAGAAATGATGTCATTGTTATGTCATAAGGGTCTAGAACCTGTGATGTCATGGGTCTAGAAGGTATTAGTAATCATGAAGAGTGACCCAGACTAGGTTAAGATAATCAATATCAAATCATAGATTCTCAATACTCCACCTTGCTATTCATGATGAAGATGGATAGCGGGAAAGGGCAAGACGCCCCCTGTTGTCCTCAAAGTGTTGCCAAGTCAGATTCTTCTTCATAAAGATATCGCAACCTGTTTGTTTGTGGGAATATAACAGAGTTTAATTTTCCCATCAGTGACACATTCATGGATATAGTGTTCCAGAATTTCAATGTGTTTCAAATGACCTTCCTGAGCAGGGTTAGAAGCAAGAAACATGGCACCTTGGTTATCGCAAAGAAGCAGAATTGTCTTGAGATTAAATTTCAATTCCAAAAGAAGAATTTGGATTCAGGACAATTGTTTTGCAGCTTCTGTCATGCCAACATATTTTGCTTCAGTGAAAGACAATGTAACTTTCTGTTGATGACAGGATAGCCAAGAGACTATGCCATTTGCGAGGAACATTGCATAGCCAGAGGTAGATCTATAGGTTTTGTGATCTCCAGCCCAATCTGTATCAGAGTAAGCTAGGATACCAGATTGACTAGCTCCATTATATGTCAAGCAGAGATCCTTGATTCCAAGAAGATAGTGGATTATATAAAGTGCTTTCTGCAAATGTTCCTCTGAAGGATTTAAAGAGAACTGTGACATCTTGATAACAGAGTATGCAAGGTCTGGATGAGTTCCAAGCATAATGTATAATAGTGATCTGATGACCAACTGATATCGTGAACGAAGGTGAGGACTCAAAGGAGTCATGTATGGTCTGGGATTGTAACTGGATGGAAGAGGTGTGCGAGCAACCTTGACAAGATCAAGCTTGAAACGCTTGATCACTTTCTCAGCATAAGCAATTTGATCTAGCTTGAGAGTATGTTTTGTGCAATCACATGTGATGTGCATGCCAAGATATTCTGTTGCAGCACCAAGATCTCTACTTTCCCATGTTGCCATAAACTGGTTCTTCTTTGTCATGAGATAGAAGTGGTTGGAACCAATAAACAGAGCATCATCAATGTAAATAACGAGTATGATGATGTCTTGACCATTAAAATGAACATAAACACCAGGGTCTCCATGTGTTCTAATGAAATCCATATCAAGAAGCAATTTGTGAAGAGCCTTGTTCCATTGTAGGGTGGCTTGTTTCAAACCATAAATTGCCCTAAGCAAGTGACAAACTTTATTCTCCATGCCAGGTTTGGTGAATCCTTCTGGTTGCTCCATATAAATTTCTTCATCAAGATCACCAAACAGAAAAGCTGTTTTGATGTCAAATGCTTCAGTTTCCCAATCTTCTAGCACTGTGATGGAAAGAAGAAGTTGAACAGTTTTGAATCTTGCAACTGGAGAGAAGGTTTCTTTGAAATCTATTCCATAGATTTGGGTAAAACCCTTTGCAACAAAGTGGGCCTTAGTGCAGCCATCACTTTTGACAACATATATCCACCTCCCTTTGACAGGTTTACATCCAGGTGGAAGATCAACCAATTCCCATACTTTATGCTTATGAAGGGATTTAATTTCATCCTCCATTGCAGTTCTCCATTTAGCTTGTTCTGACTTTTGTAGTTTCAGAACATCCTTATAATGTGAAGGAACACCAACGACAGGTGCAGCTGCAGCTATAATGTGGTTAAAGAACTTTGCACTATAGATAGCTCCAAGATCTTCTTCTTTGTTGCTAGGCAATTGAGAAAATTCTGCTTTGATCTCCTGTTCAATCTCCACCAGAGATCTATCTTCATATAGGTTATCAGGGAGAATTCATGGATTATGAACACAAGCTCCTCTGTGTAACTGTGGTGACTGTGAACAGTAGGCAGGTGGTGGAACAGTAGGTGAAGGAGAGCAAGATGGCTGTTGATCATTTCACAGAGGGAATTGATGATTGGAATGTGGATCTTTCATAGGTGGAAAAAGATATTGGTGTGTGACTGGAATATGTTCAGCTGAGTTAGGATTGGTTTGATTCCTTTGGTCACTATCCTGGTCTGTGATGTTGTCTGAAATAGAAATATCAGCAGGTTTGTCATCAGACTTTTCAGGACAATGTAGAAAGACAAATTCATTGAAAGTGGCTGTGGATGAAACCACAACAGTTCTGTGCTTAGGTGACCAGAATTGATAACCTTTTGTGCCTTTTTCATATCCGATGAAAGTGGCTTTCTCAGATTTCGCCAAAAGCTTATTAGAACGATCTTCCTTTGAAATGAAGATGTAAGCTTGGCAACCAAATACCTTAAAATAAGACACATCTGGGATATCTCTGTTCCATTTGGAAATTGAAGTTAACCATTCAAGATGATGCATAGGCTGTCTGTTATAGATGTGTAGAGCAGTCTCTACAGCATCCTGCCAGAATGATGGAGGTAGGCAAGCATGTTGGCACATATGTAGCCTCAGCTTTTTCAAGGATTGTGCAATTAAAACATTCAGCATGACTGTTCTGCTGAGGGGTGCAAGGCATAGAAGTTTGATGTTCAATGCCTCTGGATGATAAGAACATCCAAAGAGAATGATTAATGTATTCCCCCCCATGGTCTGAATGCACAGAGTGGAGACGAAAACCAGTTTGGTTCTCTCCCCAGGCAATCAAATCCTGAAGTGCCTGAATGGCATCAGCCTTAGACTTGAGAAAATGAAGGGTTGTGAAACCCAAAGCATTGTCAATAAAGGTAATTATCCACTTCTTGTGAGAATGCAACAAGGTCGGCATTTCACAAAGATTAGTGTAAATTAAATCAAGAACCCGAGAAGCTCTCTTGGCGGACTTAGAGAAAGTCCACTGATGAGCTTTGCCAAGAGCACAGCCCCTGAAAATGTTGGGTTTATTCAGAGGAGATAAGACGGAAATGCCCTTAAGTGAGGTATGGGCATGACAAAGTGCATTCTTGGACAGATGTCCAAGCCAGTAATGCCACAAGTCATATGACTTGTCATCCTGCAAGGAGTTAACCAAGCCATCTGGAGTGATCAGAATGGACTGAAACCAGTGGAGCGGAGTAGCCGGTAATAAAGCAGTGGCCTGTATTACCAACCTTCCTTGAGAGTTCCAGATCTTGGTCCAATCTGTAATTTCACACTTGAAACCCTGATGGGTAAGTGTGGTAACAGACAATAATCTGTGAGCAGCATTGGGAGCATACCAAACTCCAATCAATATGAAAGAAGTGGCCTCTGAAACATCCTGTTTGAGAACTACGGTCCCAGGATCATGCATGCGCATAACTGCACCATTGGCAGTGCCAGCATATTGTTCTCCATTAGACAGATTTGAGAAGTCATTGAGATAAAGCATTATGTGATTGGAGCAACCCAAATCAACAAGCCAATGATCTCGATGAAATGTAGATTCTGTTACAATCGGTATATTCCCGGACCCCTATGTTCATTGGACTTAATGTTTTCCATGTATAACAACAGACAATCCTTCTCTTTCTTCACACCTCATCCTTATCTTGTATGTCTTAGTCGTCTCACCTCTTCACTCCATTTCACACACAAGACTTCCCATCTTCCCCATTTCACATTCTATGTTTCACCTTTTCACAGAAGCGTTTAATCACGCTTCTCTTCCATTTCTTGATACACATGTTTTACATATGTTCCGCTTCTCTTCCATTCTGCCACACTGCATGTTGGCCTCACATGTTTCACTTCTGTTTCACCCTATGCCCTTTTCTTCTTTTGTTCCTGGATCATTAGATACAGTCACAACATGTACATACCTCTAGTAGGTACTTACATAAGGCTCGATGCCAACACCAGAGAACTCCAGTCTAGTTCTCTTGGTGTTTACCCCTAAAAGCACTAAAAGAAGGACTCTATTGGCCTGACAAGCCTACTCTTTACTTCTCCTTCTGAGTCAAAGGATCTTTGGCAACCTAAGGGAGCTACGCTCTAGGGTTGTTTCAGATTCTCAATCTTTTGCGCCTAGGGTTAATGCTCCTGAATAAGCAGAATCATAGTATTATTTGCCATCCGCTACATTTGAATAGTTGCTATACATATCCTCCTCTTCCTGTTTAAGAAAACTATGGTTTATGCTGTGTTTCCAGGAACCATCATGGTTACATCTAGTATCACCATGGAAATGAGAAGGAAACGACTTTGGCTTCTTGGATTTAGCTCCTCTCTTAGAGTGATGGGGGAGAGGAGCTGGTACAAAAGGGCTGAGAAGGTCTGGATTCTCCAGACACAGCCATGGCAATTCTCATGCCTGTATCTTCTTGATCATAGCCCCAATTGGCTTCAGATTCAAAGAAGGTAGGTTGACCATAGTCAGGGTCAATATTCATCTCACTTACCACGTCAACTATGTGGGCAAAACTCTCAACCTCATTAGCATGTGCTTTACCCTTCCCTTTATAGTTGCCCTTCTTCTTGGAAGGCCCCTTAGCACCCTGCAAAGCAGGAGTCCATGAGGACAGCTTATAGGACTTCCTCCCATGTTGGGTCTTGTTGCCGCGTGGGTGATGGGATGCTTGTTGTCCAGGGCAACTGTAAACTTCCCAGCAGTTCTCCGACAGATGGGATTTCCCACAGTGAGTACATGTGGGATAGGTAGGAGCACGTTGAATTGTATTAGTACGATTTGCTTCTGGTTGTTCCTTAACCTGGAGGTGATGAACCAGAGAGCGCTTGTTCAAGTGAGTAGTTGAACAAAGCTGAGATTCCAAAAGGATTTTCAGAATGAGGTTGTTGGGAGTAAAGGTAGCAGGAGTAACAGTCTGGACAATAGTCGAGACAAGGGAGTGGTAGGATGGTGGAAGAGCATTCAGCATGATCATGCCATAAAAGTTGTTGGGAAGGGAGAGACTGACAGTAGTCATTTCGTAGAAATTACTGGTCAGCTGATTAAGCTGACTCGGGATGTCTGCTGCATATCAGTTGATCTCATTCGAATCAATGATCTGAGTATGAAGAACCTTAGCAAAGGCTTCATACTGCCCTGTAATACTAACAGGAGAATAAAGCATAGCCAAATAATCCCATAAGTCCTTCACAAGAGACAGGTGAGTTACATTACCAACTGGTACATAAGCATCTTTCATGAGATGCTGCATGTCAGCATGTATGAAAATACTGATCATGGATTGTGCTTGTTGATTGTACAACATCCAAGTGGCCTGAGTTGCTGTATCAGCTTGGGCAGCAAATGTCATAGTTCCATCAACAATGGTCCACCAAGTGGCCATAGTGAGTAGGTTGCAGACTTGATGCAACCATGTAGCATAATTGCTACTATTAGCAAGGATGGCAGTGCAGGCTTGAATGGCAGAGTTAATGTTGAAAGAAGACATCTCTGCTTAGAGTATGAAGATGTTGGCGACAAAAGTCTGTATAAAGGATATTTTGTTAGTAATGACTAAAGGAAACGAAGGAGGTATGGTGAAAGGAATGGGAATCTGTGTATGTGTTTCAATGTTCTCATCATCATTCAGATCTATGAGTGGAGATAGTGCCGCTAGGACTTCTCTTTCTTCATCTCCAATTATATCCATGGATAAAAGCAAAGTCAGAATGTTGATCCATGTAACAATCAGTCAAGACCTGAAATATTCAGGTTTGACTTCCTTGAAGATTTGGAAATCAAGTTGAGGAAAGAAGTGGAGATTTTCAATCAATGAAAATTGTCCAGTTCTATCAAGAAATCCAAACTTGGGACAATTGTGAGATGAGTACATGGAAGTAGTAGTCTTTGTACTATATATAGCAAGATGAAGGAAAAATTGAGTCCAATAGGCAAGCTTAGTAGGGACATTCAGAACGTATCCTGGCTTAACAGCACTTGCATAGCAACTGTTGAGAATACTGGTATTTTATATTTTAATATTCAATTCCTGATACCAGATTCTAGAATGGTCTATGACCTTATCTTTACGCTATCCATATTACTCACCATTATTAGATAAGCTACTCTTATCTTTGGCCTAGACTATGACATTATTATGTCATAAGATGTGATACACGTTTTACTATATGTTTCACATTCTGTTACATGTTTCATCCCTGATATGTGTTTTATTTCTTTATCTTGTACATGTTTCATCTCTGAAACATGTATCATGTACTTCAGTGTTTCATCACTGAACACTATAAAAGACATGCCCTTAAGCCTGTCTCAAAAATGATAACATTTACTTTTGTCCTTCACTCCATCCTCTCACTCAGATCCTCTGAGGATACTGTCTGATCCATTCACTATCCTCATTCTCTAAAGACATCTCTCTACATGTTTCACACTAGAGATATTCTTTGTTACCAACCATCAACTTATCAGTGCATATCTCCCACTGATTCATTACCCTTCTTGCCTCTGCGTAATCAGATTATCCCGATAGCAACCTCCTAGGGCTATAGGAAGCGGCCACATCTTCGGCAGTGAGATTAATAAATCTCGGCTGCACAACAGGCAAAACTCCAGATGCCTCTTTGATTTCTTCTTCATGACCTACACTGAGCAACAAAACTGTTGCAATGTTTGCAACATTTGGATTGTCAAGCTAATAACTTGGAAGGTATTGATCCTAGATCCATCAACCCAGGTATCATTAGAACGCCCTGATCGAGGGCTTTCCAAAGCTATATATATTGCTTAGGTAATTCTTACTCTATCAGGCAATATTCTAAACTTAATCAAGGGTACTCATTGCAACAGTTTTGTTGCTAATGTTGTAAAGTATGGAAACTCTATGTTGCCATAAGCTATTACATAAGAAATGAGTCATATGATGCATAATAAGTTCAACATGATGTAAACACATCCAAATACCACCGCTTTGTCCACTA
>JBBPNN010001349.1:0-10185 GCA_038090935.1 Hortiboletus campestris
AAGAAGGCTGTTCTGAATGTCAAGGATTTCATTCGTCGACTTCCGAGTTCCCCCCCCACTCTAGAGATCCAAGAAGACCTTCATGTTGCCTATGAGCTTGTCGTGGTCGAGAAGCAGCCAGTTTCCAGACCAGAGAAGCCAACTCCGAATACGGAAGATCTAGATTAGTATATCTAGAATGAAGGAGGGTTCCGCTGTACTTTATGTAGTTACTTTCGCATGTATTCAATATTTATTTATTTTGGACAAGTGTGGCATACGACTCCGAAGCGGTTGGATTTGACGATGATCATGCAACGATTGCATTGCAGTGCGTCAGTCATTATGCGATGGTGGGGCTTTGAAGCTCGAGATGACATGTCAGTACTTCAGTTTTCGACACAGAGAGACTGAAATTCAAATTTAAAACTATCATCAATAATGGTACAAGTAGAATAGCCTGAAGTGGTAGTAATACTAGACTAACGGACTGACAACATGGTGCCGGGACTGGGTACTGCGAGCACGTCTCGCAAGGTCATCGGAAGCGCAGTCGGGACGGTGACACTCAAATCGGACGGTCGTGAGCGAAGAATGGTATGAGTGCGAATGGCGGCGCCGGTATTGAATGCGATTCTGTTGCTCTTGTCGCAGTAGTTGTTCCAAATCTTATAATATGCCTTGAGACGGTGCTCCGGAAGCTGTGGAATGTCAGAAATGCACCTACTGTCTGTCCTTCGACATCTTTCGTCACTGCTCGTTTCTAAGGCGGTCAGCCATCGTTGCATGGTCGACCGACGTTCTTGGCTGTGGGCTTGTTCTTGGTGCCTTTGGGCTGTCCCGGCTTGCACCTTGGGGGCGGCACCTCTATGCGAACTGTTTGAGGGGTTCGGGACAGATGTTTGCTCAGTGTGGTATTGGGCTCGTGCCCGAAGTCGGGTCAAGCTTGCCTGTGTGCCTAACTTTACACGCGGCGTCCTGCCTGTATCAGCAAATTGCAACCAGATTAAGGATCTTGTTTACACCCACGGAGGCATGTTGTTCGATGCTGGACACTGCTGGACAGGAACGATTTGAAATCATCACCACCGCTGATTACCGTGACCGTGGAGCAATGGGTATTTTACTTGTGTATGATGTTACCGACGAGCAGTCATTCAATAGTGAGCATCTGCTTCCGCTACTGTGGCGTGTCGCTCAATACCAGCTATCTTCAAGTTAACCAGATATCTGCACGTGGCACGCTCACTACGCGACAGAGCGGGGTATGTGAATGAAATCTCGTGACAGCGAAACGTACATACGATTTGCAGCTTGATACGATTTGCATCTAGTTCAATGATACGGATCTTGAAGTCAATACCGATGGTGGTAATGAACGAAGGCGTCCATGCATCGTCGCAGAAACGGAGGAGTAGACACGACTTTCTGACACCCAGTGGAACACGAATTGGTTAGAATGCCAAGTATGTGCACAGATCCAGAAGTACCTGAGTCTCCGATCAAGAGAACCTAGCGAGTGAGTCAGTTGGTGGTACAGCGGGTCTAGAGGTAGTGGCTCAGTAATAGTTACCTTGATGAGGAAATCATAGTGTGGGGCAGCATTCTATGGCAAATGAGATGCGAGGGCCGGCGAAAGGAACAATTACCACTAGTAGCACCTACGGTCAGATGTATATAAAACAGTATACTGCGGGAGGGACTCGTGAACCAAGCGTTTGAAGGTGTCCCAAGTGCCTGCACTTCAAGTTACATACAGTACTTGCTTGCTATCGATAGGGTTGGCGTCGACACTTTCTTTCGGTCTCCGCAGCGATTATGTAATCGGCACGAGCAATTTACAGTTTACAACAGGGCCGGTCAGTGCTAGTGATGCCGTGATGGACACGAACTTCGGACGTGCGTGATTCTCTACAGCAAGTCCCTAACGAGTCAGTTTGCACTGCAGAGTCATCTCGTACTGCCCAATTGCTCGCATTTGGTAGTTTTCCATCTAATCCGAAGCGAGTTGCACCCACAGTGGTCATAGGACTCATCGCTAACTTGACTTTGAAATCTATGCAACAAAACCCCTTATCGGCGCTCACCGGCACCGCAGGCCAGGGCCGCTTCCAATCAGAAGCTTGTGCCACTCGAGCCTCGTGCACTCACAGAGGGACGGTGAACTTTGAACGTGACGCCTTTGTACCCACCTTGTATCTGCTGTGGATGATGTCTGCTAGACAACCTAACATGTCTGCCCTCGATCTGCAGACTTTCGCTCCCAGCACTCTTGCTGACAGCGAGGGCCTCACTGCGGCTTTGAGGATGCTCGAGTCCTGTTTAGCAGGACCAGACATACCTCTGGACCTGATAGTCCAGGACTTGTGTGCTATCCCTAACTTGTTCGAATTCATCGTCTCTGGTGAGTTTCCCGTGCTCGTCCTCCGGACATTGCTAGTATCTAACTTATGTCTAGACTTGCCAAGCGCGGAAGGGCTGGTGCACAGGATTTTGGACACTTACCCAACTGATCCCGCACTTGTCGAGGCTTCATCTGCAAGTATGCTGCTTCGGAGACTTTCATCTGTCATATTTGCTTTGCCTCCCGACTTTTTTTCCACTGACATCACCCGTCATGTTGGGCAGCACAAAGTTTATGTGGAGGACGCGTTGCCAGTCGTCACTTTGTCATGCTCTACTGATTTTTCGACCTCTGTCACTGCTGACGCCACTCCCGCAAGCGCTTTAGAGGATCCTGAGTACAACGATGAGGAGTTCTTGGGGTACTTTGTGCGTAGCAAGAAACAGAAGAAACCAAAGCGGAAGAATAAGAACACCGCTTCTACCGTTGATGTGACTCCATTCCATAAGCTGGGAGTCAAGTTTCCTTTGAACAATGCAGAAGCCTCCCAAATAGCACAAGAGATCAGCGACGATCTCAAGATGATCTTGAAAGTGCGTCGAATCCTCCCTCGGTTCCAAATATGCTGCTTGACAGGTTCATAGTTCTATCTTGAACTGCTCCTGGAGCCATTTCTCGCACAGCAACTAAAGTACGCATATGTCTCGACAGGTGATGCCACGACTGTGCACCCTTCTGCGGCCCAGGAAACCAAGGTCACTGAGGCTCTCGAACCAAAGCCATCTGCGTATCCAAAGGTTCAGCCTATGAAAGCTGCCCTATATTTTGAAAACGCAGATGGCTTCGGGGAATGGCGCATCATCATTGGTACTGATGCAACAAAGAAACTACGGGAATTGGCAAAGGGAGACAGAAAGAAATGAGCTATTGTAGTGAAAAAGATCAAGTACGTCGCGTGCATGCTGCTGTTGCGCGAATTGACTGTTGTGATAGGCAACTTTCGAACGGGCATTTTTCTGACGAAAATCAGAAAAGGCTGAATGGTTCATCCTCCTCTGCAATCCCTATATTTGAAGCAAAGATGCAGCGGGACCTTCGGCTCGTCGTGCGTTTTTTCTTGTGGTGACAGTGAACGGTTATCCACTCCTGGACAGTACCAAGTCGATGTTGTCCCCGACCATGATGGGGAGGTGAGTTCAACGTATACATGTCTCGTGACCTTGTTTTGAGATGTGTCTTTGCAGGTGGATCGACAAGGTATCAGGTTTCGAGCATTCCGTTCTCTTTCAAATACAGACCTATCGCTCTAGTCATCAAAATATATGGCATATATACCCACACGCAACTGAATCGCATCTGGGATGCAATGGGACAACAACTTGCTGGAAAAAGCAAGGAATACCGCCAGCGGTCAGATTTATTTTCGTCGCGACATGAAAGATGACTCACTTTCTTGCTGTTTGTAACAGCTGCATTTTCCGAAATCATCCTGTACATGCCGGTAGTGACGTCTATCTTCCGGCGTGCTTCCCACCGGAGAGTCTCCAAAATGACACCAAACCAGCCTCGCTTGTTCTCTCCGACGAAGACATGGGGGAGGTGTGTTTGTGCAATTCTATATTCTAATCGTGATTCATATATTCCTACAGTTACATTCCCTCCTCGTGTACGCAATTTCTTTATTTTCTCCCTCCCAGCCAGTCTAAGGCTTTGTTCAGTCTCGAGAAATACGTCACCTTCTCTCAAGTATGTTTAACGCCAAATCCTCTACCCCAAGTGTTGATTATGCTTTGCAGGCATTCTTACACAGTGCGCATGTTCTTCCATACGATGACCATATATATATTTGCCACAACAGGTTTAATTGTAAACCAAGATGTGCAGTACGTCTTCGAATTGACGTGAGTAACCTTTGCATTGCCAACTAGCGTGTATTAACCATACGTGCGCAGCCCACAGGAACGTAAAATCGTGGAATGCACGACTTCGTGCTATGTTCTTGGGAGGAGTGGTACTGGGTACGATGCCATCGATCAGACGCCTGGCGTGAACAAGTTTGGCTTACTCCTCGCCTAGTAAAACGACGACAATGCTCTTCAAGATGCTTGGAATTCAACGGGCATGGGAAATGCAGACGTCCGGTATGCCAAAGCCACGTCAGATCTTCGTAACCAAGTCTCGTGTCCTGGCAACCAAAGTCCAGGAATATTTCATGAAGTTACTTGAGTCTTTGGCGTTAGCCGGGTATTCTCTTGAAGATCTCAAAAGGACGCAGGCTCGGAACACAGAATCCGGGTTGGTGGATGCTGACGACGAGGATCAAACCGATGTCCCACAGAGGTACAGTGCATTAGAAGAGAATCACTTCCCTCTATTCGTGACCTTCGACAAGGTGAATTTCATCTCGAGCAGTGATTCCGGTGGCTCACTTTCCTGAGCCTAGCTCGCGAGGATGATTGCCGTAGATGTATTAGGTAGTGACGACCTCGAAGCACAACGTTTTGCAAAAATTTTCATCAACTCCAATGAAGTCCAAGCTCAAGATGCGTTCGTGACATATGACATCTTTGCTAGGACCTATTGGCCGCACTTCCCGCAGCCGTTGACCAAAGGCCTTGGTGTGTAACTGGATTTTTATACCGACGAGTTTACCTTAATCAATTGGTTGTTTCATAGAACCTTGGCTCGTCTTTTCGGAGTTTATGGGTGCATAGTCTTGATGTATGGCGAGTTTAGAATTGCTCAACTCCCCCGTAGGTATCATCAAGGGATCTGAGAAATCACTATCATACCCTGACGGATTCCTTGACGAGGAGGCATACTGTAGCCTTCCAGCTCGTTCCAACCCTACTTTTGCAAACCAGAGGCAAACGCTGTATGTGATCTTCGAAGTGTATTGCAAGCTTAAAATGGAGCGTCATCACCACGACGTTGCGGATCGGACGCATGCGATACTCAAAACACTCCTGGGAGGTATTCCGTTAAGGGGCCAAAAGGTTGACTATCTGTATGTCTACATGCTCACTCGATGCCAAGGTTGTTTTGCGCTGAACGGTGTGTGATCCAGCTACATTGATGAAGCTCAAGATAACTTGCTTATCGACGCACTCTGTACACATCTCACTGCTTTACTGTGTTTCACAGTGTGACGTTTGTTGCAGTGTTGAGGCTCCTCTGTCGGAATCCCGAAGGCCTTTTCTGGGCAGGCGACACTGCACAGACCATTTCAGCAGGAAGTTCCTTCAGGTTTGATGATTTGAAGGCCTTTTTGTACCGTATCGAAGTATGGCCCTATTCACTGTCGAGTACGGCGGAAACTCATTGTATAACCATTATCTCGTAGCAAGATCAGAGCAAGCATCTGATACAGGATCGTTCAATCGCCGACCCTACAGCATTCCAACTTGCCATTAACTACCGTTCCCATGGCGGCATTGTGAACTGTGCACATACCGTCATTGAACGCATTATGTGTTTTTGGCCTGATGCAATCGATGGTCTCCAGCCAGAACATGGTATCGTTGACGGTTTGAAGCCAGTGTTTTTCGGGGGATGGGATCAAGAGACTGTTCGATACGAACAGTTTCTATTTGGCGCATCGTGTGTAGATGACGTCTTTTTATTGTCCATCTTTGACCATTCTCTCAAAGGGGGAGCCGTATTGAATTTGGGGCCCAGCAATGTAAGTCTGATACATTGCGAGTCACTTACCACGATTACATGATTTTCCCAAAGGCATCCTCGTACGGGATGACGAAGCAGTTGAGAAGCTGCGACAGGAAGTCAGGGAGATCGGTCTGATCATGTGAGATGACGAAAGCAGCGTTTCTTCGTGACGTAAATTCATCACTTCTTTTTCTAGGACACTCTACGACAGCAAAGGTCTTGAATTCAATGATGTGAGCCTCGTGGTATATTTCAACACTATGCAGAGTTGATCGTTGAATGCAGGTTCTCTTGTATAACTTCTTCGAGGACTCTCCCGTCGATATCTCACGTTGGCGTGTTTTACTTAACCAAGCGGAAGGAGAAGTCGATGGTCAAGATTTGACTGAAGTGCATGCACCGTCTTTTGGCAGGGATGAAGGCCGTTTTGCTGGGGTATGCAGCGAGGTACATGAATGAACCGGGATGTTCGTCAACCTCTGACGTTGCTCACAGTTGAAATTGCTATACGTGGGCATCACCCGAGCAAGGAAGAACTTGTGGATCTTTGACAAGTCTGACAAAAGCGAGCCTATGCGGGTGGAGGACTATTCATCAATTTGCATATTGACATGACTCACACCGCGACAGATGATCTGGACTTCACGCGATCAGGTTCAAAATTGTACGCCTGGGACAGATGTTCCACACCTTGCCGCATCGTCAACCCCGGAAGAATGGGAATCATTTGGTCACGACTTGTTCAAGCACAAGAGATACCCCCAGGCCATGCATTGCTTTGCCAGAGCTTCGCTGCCACGTATGGTGGCTATATGTGAAGCCTTCCATCTTCGAGAAGTGGCTCGCGCAAAGGTCGGCGTTGCACCGCGGAAGGATCAACAAGATGCTTTTCTCACTGCCGCAGATGCCTTCGTGGCGAGCGGAAACGACGCACCGCGGGGCAAGGACAAACTACAGTATTATCGCAACGCTGCAGACTGTTACGTGCGCGCTGGGGACGATCGGAAGGCAGCTGATGCATACCTTGATGCTCAAGAGTACGACCTCGCTGCACGGCACTTTCGGAAAGTCGGACTTTTTGACACGACACTTGAAGTGCTCCACGTGCATTCTAAGGACATTTCGGCAGAATCCTCGGAAGAACTGTACACCGTGTGCCGCTTATTCTATTGTAGCAAGCGTGATATCAACAGGTACATGCCTCGTGACTCCATATGCCACCGCGCCACTTAACTAACATATATGTGGTAGACCACGTTTGCCGCTGTTCCCGTCGTTTGAGGAAGAACTGGAATTCCTTGAGAGCTACGACCTCGACTTTGCCCGGGCTACATTATTGGAGAATCACGGAAGGTATCTGGAAGCAGCTGAGCTTCATTTGTCCGAGAACCGGCCGCTCGACGCAATCAGAGACCTCTTGAATGAGAGGGGTTCACGCGACGCAATCCAGCAAGCTACTAAAATTGTGCTGGACGGCTTGTGGTGTCGGTGCTCATTTGGTATCACGTCAAAGGAAGTGGCAGCCGACCGAGACGTCGGTGAACTTCTGAACTTGGCCGGTCAACTGCCCCTCGATTTCTTGGATCCGTTGGACCATCATGAAGTATGCCTCTTTTTTGAAGTGGTCCGGGATCATGCTTCTTACTTGTGGACTATTCATAGGTGTCCATGTTTCGGGCCATCGCACAGGCGGACCTAGCTACCCTCGAAAAGCTGTCTCACGTGTTTCTCGAGGGAAAGAGGAACGCAGCAGCGCTACTTGCACTCGACCATTTCTTCAGTTGCCTGCCAATTCTCAAATCTCATACTTTTCTGGAGATGTCCCTGTTTCTGAACAAATTCCGGAAATATGCCCGCCTTCTCCACGACATCATCTCTCACCCCGATCCACTCAGTGCCACTTCTATCAGACGATTATTCTGCATTACAGAAATGTCCAACACTGAGTATGGCATGGAACTCGGCTCCTTCCTTCATAGTTCAGCCACTGGCGATTGTCATGGGCCGGTGTACCTCCACCCTTCTGTTGTCACTCTCTCAAAAAGAGAGATGGTCACAGCACTCAAGAAGTATTTGGCGGTGCACCTATGTGAACGCGTCACCGAAGAGAATGAATTGTGCTGCGATGCGGTGGTTTTCTCGCAGTGCTTGACATTCGCTGTTAATGGACAGTGTAATCGCATCAACTGTCCTCAAGAACACGTCAAATCCGTGGAACTGGACTCTAAACATTACAACCTCCGGATCGGCATTCATCTGCAACAGATCTGCATCCTTCAACTGATGTACTCTGACAATCCACACCTTGAGAGGAGGAGTTGGTACGCGGTGGTCTATTCTTGTTTCGTAGGCGACTTAATTAAGACCGTCTAGCGTCCTAGACTGGCTCACTCACCTTTATGAGGCCTTCAACCCCCAGTCCCATGTTCAGGGATCAATCGCTGACCTGGACCTATCTATGATACCTAGTGCTCGCGAAAGTATAGGCGTCATGAAGCACTGGGTGCGGGATGCGCTTTATACCCTGCGTGCAGACTATGATCGCTCTGGATTTTTAACGACCGTGCTGAAGTTGACGAGCCTCATTTTCACTTTTGATGAATCTAGTGCTCTCAAGTGCATCAAACAAGCTCATTTCAATGCTTATCATGCCAGGGTGCCGGAGTTCGTGTATCCAGATGGCCGCTATGTTCTTGAAGATATTGTCAGACTTTTCGATGGCACCCAGCAAACCTGCATTTCTGCGGGCTTGTTAGTTTTAAGGTGCGGATGGTATCGGAATGCACGATCATTCGCCGTTCTGAGCTGGTTACAGACATGTCCTCAAGTCTGCACTGTTCGTGGACTTGTCCGTTTTTTGTGATTGTTTGGAAGAAGTTGTCGGCAAAGCTTCCATTTCATGGTGCCTTTCCTTTCGCCCTCCACTTGATGGCCTTGTCCTTCCGCAGAGCTGGCTCTCTTCGAACAAAGATCTATCCATAATGAAGGACATCAGGCCTGCTCTGATTGTAGATGTGTTGAATTATGTGCAAGATTTGTTGATATTCCTGCAATCAGACGGTGCCAGCCGTAAGTGGCTCTAACCATTTATGACTCGAACCATATCACGGATCTGACTCTAAAACCCGAAGGTGTATATTCGTTGTCGCATACCAAACTTACACCGATGCTCTGCAGTGTTTTTACCTCCAGAATGTTGGTTTTCCTTTCGTTTGTAGTCTGACAAACACTAACGACGACTTCTGATAGTTGTAGGGCGCTCTGCCTTCGTGCGTTCATCACTTTGTATAATATGGACGACCTTGATGCTAACAGCAATTACTAGTGACCTACAATGTACGAAATGTTGAAATCAGGCAGAAAGTCATGAACATCTTCGATGCTCTGCGGACAGCTGGATTCACGCAAAGGCTGTATCGAAAGTGAGTTTCCCTGTTCATTGACCGATTTTTCCAACCTCACACTACTCCCAGGTATTTGCAAGCACGCGACAACGAGTACTTGAAGTTGAAGGTGATGGTTGAGTATGACGCCGATGCTAAAGTGGTCATCGAGGACCTGGTGCAACTGCTCCACAAACAAAGAGACCCACTGCGAGTTCCACCGCTAAGATTGCCACGAATCCAGCATATCCATTTTACGAGTCCCTCCGAAATCCCGTCTCTATTGGCCTCTCAGCTTGTGTTGGTTCACTCAGACCTACGTGCTGAAGCGCCAACTTTCGTATCGGCCTCTCAACCTGTGTTGGTTCGCTCAGACCTACGTGCTGAAGCGCCAGCTTTCGTTCCCCGGGTTGGCCATGCCCTTCAGATTGAAAGGGCTGATGATGAGGAAAAGACCCAACCTGAGGAGGCCGCAGTCCATCCGGCAGACGGGGTTCATGAGGAGCCGCAAGAACTCGCACCGCGGAACGAGCCAGCGTTGGTACGCGAGCACGAACCCACTAGGGAAGAGATCTCAGCAGCAGAGAAGATTCAAGCTGCCTATCGCACCTACTGCAAGCACCACGAAGCCCAGACCCATGCCATTGGAAAGGGATTGAAGGCGCAAAGGAATACGATCTTTATTGCATGCCTGAAGAACGTGTATGCCACTAACTGGGGAAGGACTCCATACCGCACTTTGTATCTCTGGGCGTTACCGCATCTCATCGTGTGCCTCGACAGAGCCATCTCCATTGCCCACGAATTTAAAAG
>JBBPNN010001350.1:0-10164 GCA_038090935.1 Hortiboletus campestris
CCACGGAGGTGATGACGTTTGCAGATACCCACCGGTCCATCGCCGCGGTAGTGGACGATGTGTGAACTTGTGGTTTCCTTGTTCCTCCCCCCAAATAGAGCACATTTTATTTATGTGTAGTCCTCCTGCTTCCGACTCGCCAAGCCCAGGGGTACTGTGTTGGCATGTGATGGATTATTTGCTAGTGTTGGAACATGAGATCCTGCATGAGACATGACTTACAGCGGATATTTATCTTTGCCATGTGCACACATGTACTACCCTACCAACGAACAGACCACATGTAAATGAAACCAATAGCGGTAGTAATACGTCGGACCGTGACTGTTCTCCAGCTAGAGCAAGATTCAGGCGGCGGTCTTTCCCCTTGACGCATCGACTAGAGACTGAACTACACCCCGCAATGGATAGTTCAATGGAAGGTTTGCCTTCGTTTGGATCATTTGCTAGTAGTGTGGAACATGAGATCTTCAGATACCACGCCAGACATTATAATGACTTAAGCTGATATTGATCATTACAATGTGCATCACATACTGCCCAGCCAACGAATAGACCCGGCCCACATGTAGATGAAACTTATATTTGATACAAAGAAAGTCAGCACTGTCGACGAAGGATCGGCTTTCCAATGATCCTCCCCAATCCTTAGCTCGGTCCTCCGACTCGAGACATCATTTGGATCGCTGTCACGGTACTCGGCGGTCAAAATGCTGCCTATAATAGGCGGACGTCACGGTGAAATCGTTGGCCCTGATCGAAATGGCTGGAGCTTTTCTCGCAAGTTCGAGTCCGCTGTAACTAACCTCCTACGAGACCTGGTTCGCATTTGATCAGAGTCTAAAGTTGTTGGCAGCTAGAGATACTAACATACCTCTAGGCACCTGTCCCTCGTAATTATCAATGCATTCTGGTGGCAGGACTGTCGATATCACGTTCTGTCCACGTGAGGAAATCTCCGGCAAGTATGATGTCCTTGGCTGCAAATCGGTGGAACGAAGTTCGCATGCAATGAACGTGAGGAACCCCGTCGGACACTTACAATAAAAATGTGCTACTCTTAGATGAGTAGAACCTTCTGCGACATATTGTGAATCATACGTTGGTTCTCTGGTGCAATAGATACTACTAGTTACTAAATTTACATAAAGGTTATGCTAGATGAAGGGAGCGATGGAAGGACCCTTGTGGGATTATGATTATGGTGGAGGCTGGTGAATCGCTGGGGCTGCGATCAAGGCGTCAGTGTCAACCATAGCTTGGATAATCAATACGAACATCCACTGTTCCCTGAGCCATGGTTGATTGCATGGACATTAGAGCCTGCTGTCAATACGGAATTGAGGAAGTAAAAGTGATACGAAGGAGAGCTAGGGCTCGTCGGCTCTGCTTCTTGTGGATCACTGACACTTGCGTCTTGGCTGAGCAAACTCGCAGTATCGGCGAGGGTGATAGCGCTATCGTCTGTGCAAAACCTCCAGTCATCATCCGGGTACGAGTCACACAATCTTCTCACCATCGTTCAGTTGCGGGATGACTGGATTGTCAACGAAGGGGTTGGTAGCATGCGTAGCTATCGCATTAGCAGCATCGATGATCGTTTGCTCTTCTTCGGCATTCAATGGGCCGGGTAGCGTGATTGCAATTCCAGCTATGGTTGCATCTGAGCGGACTACATCTGGAATATGTTCAGGTAAACCTTCAATGCCATGTACATGTGAGATATATCACCATTGACAGCTTGGATCTCCGTGCTCGGAACCGCTCGCATTTCCTTGTCCTTTCTCTGCATCCGCTCAGACGTCTCCTAAACAGAGGTCTTATTAGCGTCCAGTAGACGCTCGGGATATATGGCAAGCTAACCCTGGTCTGAGTGTATAGAGACAAAGCCGAAGCATAGAACATGCGGGCAGCTCGATATTTAAGGATATACTTGATCGGGTTGCGACTTTTCCGGTATTTCTCTAACCTTGCCTGCTTCGCTGCTAGACTGAGGATACGTGAGCACACGAAAAAGAAGCAGACCAATGACAACACACTCATAATATTTGAGACTTGTGTTGAGAAGAAACTGCGGATTTGATGTGAGATCGACGCCCAAAGCCTTAATCGCGATCATTTCATCCAATGTTGCAGAAAGCAGTAGGCTGCCCTTGCCGACAATGCTGTCAATGCCGTGGTGGTATGCAAGGGGGAAATTGCTTTCCTCGAACTTGCCGGCAGCGCCGAGGTCGAGCGGGAGGATTACAGTGGTGGATCCTGATGGGGCCATCATGGCCGTGGTGGAACAGCTGGGAGAACGGAATGATGGGAAAAGTACAAGGGTTCTACCTTAGTGGGATTGTATTGATGGCGCCAATTTCTTATCAAGAAAGAAATTGATTTGCATCTTCAGATCTGTGCTTACTTCCCAGGTTATGAATCTGAATTTGGTGTTGAGCAACGCTAGATTTTAACAGAAAAAAAAGTCACATAACGATTCCTCCATTCTCTGGCGAAAGAAAATAAGAAAATCAACTATGGCTGGAAGCGTTCGTCTTCAAATCACAATGTACATCTGCAGCGCTTTGCTTATGATGAAGTGGGCGGGGTTTTTTGAATGCACATCGGAGTTGGTTCTGCTTACTGAAACAAGCACGGCTGCTCGGCTGCACAACAGTGTTCCCTCCTGCGGTGGTCGAAGCCATTTCCGACTTTGAGAATTTTAAGTTCCGCGAGGTCAACGGGATGCCATAACTTTGAGCTCGCTCAGTGCCCGAATCTGTCCACTCTGGAGTTTTATCTAGACTCGTGAGAAGAAAATGAGGCGTTTTTCTGCCACGAGGATGCACACCATTTTGCTTGTGGTTCATAGCCTCCTCAATGGCAAGGGCAGCTGGGTTGAACGCTCAGCGCGCCGAGAAAGAATTCGCTGTTTGGGGTACACTCGGCCGTCACCTCCCCGAAGAACTAGACCCAAGAGAAATCTGGTGGCGTGACCGTTACAAGCAGCTCTGTGCTCTTGGATATCTTCTACGTCCTCGATACTCCCCTGGATGGATTCCCTCCTGGAAATCATCGAAGAGGGACTGGACCTATTGTGAAGATGGAAAGAGGCTAGAAGTACGTGTGGTATTCTCCTAAACACTGAGTTTCCGAACAGTTTCGTGCCTTAGTTTGGCCAAGTAATTGACGCGACCCGAATTTCGGATGGTAGAATGGTTACTCTGAAGCAGGTCAAGCGATCAGATTATCCTTACGAAGTCGATATTGGGTTGTATTTCTCTTCCGAGCCCCTCGCCTCACAACCTGCGAACCACTGCGTCCCTATTTACGATGTTCTTGTCCTGGACGGTGACGAAGATATCGCTCTCGTGGTCATGCCTCTACTTCGAGTTTACACTAACCCAAATTTTGACACTATCGGTGAAGGGGTAGAATGCTTCCGCCAGCTATTTGAGGTAATATGGATTTGTGGCTATGAGCACCCACGTTGAACATCTTCCAGGGGCTGCAGTTCATGCATCAGCATCACGTAGCTCATCGGTGTGTGGAACCACAATTGATCCCCTCTTGCGCTAATGTTTCGACAGGGATTGTATGAACCGAAATATCATGCTTGATCCTATAAATCTCTATCCTCAGTCGTTCCACCCTGTGGAGATCATGTTGAACAAGGACTGTGGTGGTCATGCCAAGCACTTTACACGAACTCAGCAACCTCCAAAATATTATTTCATCGATTTTGGGCTTTCTCGCAGATACGATCCTTCAGACACCAATCCCAGAGAAGTGCCAATCTGGGGTGGCGACAAGGATGTTCCTGAGTTTCAGAACTCCAACGAGCCTTGCGATCCATTCCCTACAGACGTTTTCTACCTCGGTAATGCTATCAGGAAGGATTTCATTTTGGTCAGTGCTCTCCAACAATATTGAACGTTCCTAGGCTAACCTGCTGGGGTCATCCAGAAAAAACGGGGCTTCGATTTCATGAAGCCATTGGTGGCGGATATGATCCAGGCTGACCCAGCTAAACGCCCTAGTATGGATGAAGTGGTTTCCCGATATGACGAAATTCGCCGCGGGCTGAATGGCCGTAAACTACGTGCTCGCGCTGTGGACATCGATGAGGACCTGTTTGATCGAGTCACTCGCACCACTTCTCACTGGACACGTCGGATTGTTTTTGTTGCCAAACGTATTCCGGCCATACCTCACCCTCCGGATACTTAGGGGGCGTTGTTCTACCGCATATGATATGTCATGGTTCATGTGATAGCGTGTTTCCAGTACGAAGAGACAATACATAGTTGTTTTGGGTCGATATGAACACAACCTTTGGCGTGATGTACTAACTAGACTGGTGACCAGCCGTCTAAAACAGGCAAGTGCAAGGCAAGCCGTCGATAGACGGACTGGTACAATTCGTTGGGGCGCAAAGGGGCTGAGCGAGCTCCCACGACAACGTGACTGTCATCTCCAATTTTGGATTGTTCCTGGCTCTTAAATTGTAGCTCGTCATATGATAAGTCCTTGCTGCTTAGATAAGTGATTCCAGCTTCTCGGCCAATGTTGGCCACTCAGCATGATAAGCAATTGAAACTTTATCCTTGTGAACGATCTGTGTTCACCATGGACTCTGATGATGAGCTCACCCTTCAAGTTGGTTCATGACATGGTCATTACAAATGAATCACAAAAGTGCTGAAGATTCTACAGGATGGTTGCCTCTCAATCCTGGACTTCCTCCTCCATGTTCTGCAGTCAGATAAGCCTGAATTCATGACACATTAAGATTGCTTCATCGCCAATACTAGATGATAAACAAGGTTGTGTTGTACTTTCCTCATGGTTTGAGCAATGTGCTATAGAGGTTGTTTTGGACATGGCAAGGTTGTGAAAGAAGTGGATGAGATCAAGACAGTGCTTGCATGGACAATAAATAACACGACACAGAGACTCTTCTCACCTGAGATATCAATGGATTTATTGGTCTGCTTCAAAATACTAAGGCTCCAACCCTCAAATCTATTCTACAGGTTGCTGCACAGACAACTTGAAAACGAGCAAGGGAAAGCAACAAAATTAAGTCATGTACTATGGTACCTATGTCTGCTATATGTAGATTGGAAAAATAGAATGATTCTCCAAGGCATTCAATGTCATCATCATGCAGCTGGCTAAAGAGCAATTGTGTCATATCCATGACATCCTAAGTCCAACTCTGGCCCTCCAGGCACATCTCCACTTGTGATCAAGCAATTTCTGGCGTTATCTCACCCAACCAGTATCACCTGACCTCTGGACCTTTTCTCCATTCCTCTGTCTTCTCTGTACATCTGATTATGATACTCCTTTGTTCTACTTTAGTATTAGTCCTGCCTTTTAGATACCCCTGTGCTGTGTGTACCACTCTGGCATTTGTCCCTCTGGTGTGCAGCCCCAGTTACATTAGTTCCCAGCCTCTGTCTTGTTCATCCACTCCACCTCCATTACTAATGCTATGTTTTCTCCTCCATATATAAACTTTTAGATACTCCACTGTAACTCTTAGCTTGATTATCAACTTAGATAACTCCTATCTTCGTTCCTCATTACCTCTGCTCTGATCTGAAATACAGGACACAAATGATAGCAAGGGCACAGCACATAAGCTGAGGCCAAGTCCATTCATCCAACGACAACTCTGGAGTTCCAGAGTTTGTATAGGAGTTGCATGGTCTTAACAGATTGCAGCATGCATTCTACTTCGCAACCCCGTTCACACTCTTTCTGTGGACAAATAGAGCATCACAACAGACAATTGAGGCTCTGCACAAATGTGGCCTGTGCATATCCTTCTCATCACTCAGCACTTTGTTACATCAGATTGCTACTAGGAATTTGCATGGGTACACCCCAGGGTATCACTGGCCATACCCACACCTGTTATGCTAAGTGTAGAATCTAGCTTTATCGGTGAGAGTTTCGGGACGAATGATGAGTAAAGATATTACAAATAGTTGAAGAGTCTACTGCACTTGGTAGGCAAAGAGACTATAGAAGGGGTCTTATGTAGTGGGCTGCTACTACTTAGCAGTTGGGCTAGAAACTACACTTGTATTGCATAGAACTAACTGGGGAAAACTACAAGTACACTGGGCATTTATATACTGGGAGTGGACCCTGAATTAGGAATCCTAAAGGGGAAACAGAACAACAGAACACCGTTCTGGAAGGGGATACGTCCATAATGAGAATGGAATGGAACAGATCAGGAATTGCAGACTATGGACTGCAGAAAGGAATGGAACGAAAGGAAAGAAGACATACAGAAGAGGAAATAGGAGTTCTGGCAGTAGTAGAAGCATGGAATGAATGAAACTCTGTCAGACTAAAGGGAATCAGAAGGAACTTCAAAGAAGGAATTGAAATCAGAGTCCTTGGGTTTCCATGCAGTTACCCAAGAGTTGAACTCTAGTTCCTCAGCCTCAGTTACCTAGGGGATTTCTGTAACAACACCCATACCCAGCAGATACCCATACCCAGCAATGTGGGTCTGGGTGTTTGCCATGGGTACTGAAAAGTGAACCTGGGGTATGACCCACAATGGGTCATACCCATGGATGGGCATTGTGTATAAAGCAGTACAAAACTGGACATGATTGCTAAAGTACAATATTGTCCCACCTATCTTCCAAACTTCCTCACCACCCTCTACATCCCCAAAAGAAGCCACCACCAGCCCATCTAATAGTATTCAATCATAAGCAATACAGTTCCACCAGTTCCAAGTTCTGCACTTGGAACCACAATTCTGGAATCATTTCCAGAATTTTCCCATGCACTTCCGAACCCAGAACCACTGGAACCACTTCCAGAATATCCATTTCAACTTGGAAACACTGGAAGTAGCAGAAGTACAGATCCTTTCATTTATTTGCTTAATTTAAACCTTTGACTTGTTACAGCATTGATTCATATGCCTTATAATCTTTATTCAGGTCCATTGCCATAACATTTTGGGTAACATAATATGAGTATACCTCCACCCATAGTATATATACTTTCAATCATACCACTTGCTAGCATCTTAGTTGTTTTTGCCCATCTAGGCAGCAGCTGAGGTGAGTTTATTTTCACTTAGTTTTATTCCTAGCTAATGTATGTACTGTAGCATTGGGCAACTCCTGCCCTTTTTCTAGGTGAATATTAGTTGTTTTCGCCCATCTAGGCAGCAGTTGAGCATTGAGCAACTCCTGCCCTCTTCCTAGATTCTATCACCATCCTTTGTCTTGATGAGGCTGAGATGGCTCCAAGTTCCCAGGCAAAGAAGTGTGCGAGTAGTCTGGGCTGAAAGACAGGAGCATATGTGTGTGGTGATAAGGTGACCATGGCTGAAAAGGCATTCCTGTCATATCCATGACATTCTAAGTCCAACTCCAGCCCTCTGGGCACATATACACTTGTGATTGAGCAATCTCTGGTGTTATCTCACCCAATATGTATCACCTGACCTCCAGACACTTTCTCCATTTCTCCATCTATTCTGTACACTCTACTTACAGTGGCTCAAACAACTGTCCCAATGTTTGTATGTTTTTCACTAAAGTTGATATCCCCCCATATTGTCTAACCTGGTGTCTTCTTTCTAGATAAGATCAGTAGAAACACTAAGAAATGCTCACCAGACAACCAATCTTATCTCCATGGATAGTAAACCTGAAGCAAGGCAAAGAGAGTACTCTTCCCTGGTTGAATTGGTACTAAAAACAAGTATCAACTTGTAGAAAGGGATTGACTATCAGGCACATGGTTTGTTCATCAATCTTCAACAAGGTTGAGGGGGATTGCTTCCAGTAATACTAATATTGGTCTGGGTTTCAGTGGTAGTGGTGCATAGAATGTACTCTGGATTGTTGGAAAATGGTCTAGACAACTCTCAGGTTGCTAGAAGAGTAGTTGGTTGCGACTAGGGTTACTCCCCTAAGGTGCACTCTCAATGACTTCCAATTAGCTCCAATCAAATAGAAATGCTCAATTGGGTAGGTAGCATTAATTATGCTTAGTTCTTGCTAGTGATTCATAATGTCTCTTAGTTACACAGAATAGCTTTCCTAAACTGATTCTATTATGCACTAAGGAGTTGGCAATCAGCTTAAATGCTTGGCTAAACCCCTTTCCCAAGGTGCTATTGAACTATTAGGTCTCCCTACTAGCTGGGGATCTATTTCCTTTAGTTGCCCACTTTGGGATTTTCTCCCTAAAGATGTCCTAACTGACCCTATCCTAAGGGAGTCAGTATACTCCTAACTATGGGTCTAAGTAGCTCTATTTATAGCATGGGAATTACTCTACACAGCCTCACTGTCTGCTTGTAGAGGGGTGCACTTGTGAGCACTTATTGGTTGAGTTCACTTCAGAGGACAAAACTCTCTAAAATTGGAACAGTCCAAATGGGGCCAAATCATGCTCCTTATATAGTAATTTACATGTGGCTGTGCTACCTTCGGTTCCGAGGTGGCTGCACCAAGATATGACTCATACTGACTCACTTTGACTCATCCTGTCAGAAAATGACTTGCAATGAGCTAAAAAGAGCTTTTGGCTTGGCAATGACTCATGTTGACTCATGATGACTCATGCTGTGCAAGGTCACATGATCATTCTGCTAGTCTAGGGGCAATACTTTGGTTAGTCCTCATTTGACTCACTTTGACTCATGCTGTGCAAGGTCACATGATCTGAGTCAGGTGATTCGCAACTGAGGTCACATGCTCCATTTGCTTCTCTGACACTTGGCTAAGTACTTAAGGGTAAAAGAGATATTAAGAAAAATATGTTGGAAGAAATCATTTTGTTTCTCCACAACCTGTGAGTAAACAAATAAGGAAAAATAGAGGTAAATACTAGACACTATGGTCTATATGTCCCTCAATTAGCTAAGCATTTGGACCGTGGGAATATAGCGAAAACTCAAATCTCGGATCAAATGTCTAGCATCTCATATAGAATAACTATGATTCTGCATTCAAACATTTTGGTGCAGGTTACCGGGCCCCAACATATGAGTGTGTGAAATGGAATACTGACCCTTGGCGTTCTACCAATTTGGAAATGGGGAGGTTTGAGTGACAGGTGATGGAATGGCAGCTATTTCAAAGTGACACCTCATTGGAACAGTTGTTTGACTTTAGATTTCTATTACATATATCAGACCCTAGAATGCTGTAATATGATTACATACCTTAGGTAAAGCCTATATTATGTCATGGTTATGTAACCAGTTATGATACAGTCTATATAAACTCTACCATCATACATATATATATTTCCTCATTTCTCCCATGAAACATCTCTCTACTGCTCAAAAAGATAATATTCTCTCTCTTGCTTCTCTTGATATCTCCTGCAGGCAAATTGCTTCCCAAACTGGTATAGGGAAGTCTACTGTGGCTAGGGTCCTTCATAAAATCCTGCCAGAGAAGGAGAGGCATCATGGTGGTCATCCATCTAAGCTTTCCCCTACCAACAAATAGGCTGTTGTCCAACAAATCATTACTGGCAAGGTCAACAATGCAGTGCAGGCCACTCATTTCATCAATTCCATCATCAGCATTCCTGTCTCCTCACAGACAGTAAGAAATACTCTCAAGAAGGCCTCATTCAAGGCTGTAGTAAAGAAAAAGAAACCCCTGCTCTCTGCTGTTCATAGGAAAAGAAGGTTGGATTTTGCTCTCAAGTACCAGAATTGGACTATAGAGGACTGGAAAAGAGTCATTTGGTCTGATGAAACTAAGATCAATAGAATTGGGTCAGATGGACAGGAGTATGTATGTGTGGAAAAGGAAGGGTGAGGGGCTGATTTCTAGAGAGGTTACAGGTACAGTCAAGTTTGGAGGAGGTTCACTAATGGTTTGGGGCTGTATAGAATGGAATGGGGTGGGAGTTCTAAGTGAGGTTGAAGGATGAATGGATGCTGAGCAGTATGTGGCCATTTTAAAGGGAGGTTTGCTGCAAAGCATGGAGGAATCTGGAATTTCTGAAGATGAGGTGATTTTTCAGCAGGATAATGATCCCAAGCATACTTCCAGGAGAGCCCAGATTTGGTTTGAGGAGCAACAAATTGAGCTTCTTGATTGGCCTGCATAGTCTCCAGACCTTAATCCCATTGAACACACTTGGAATCACCTCAAAAAATGCCTT
>JBBPNN010001351.1:0-10162 GCA_038090935.1 Hortiboletus campestris
ATTGGGGTCGTCGGGAAAAGCAGAAGAAATCCACAAGGCGAACTCGTGTTCCTCGGCCTCGGACATCCAGGAGATTTCTGTAACATTACCCCCTTTGTATGTCTGAGACACCGTCTCAGAATCCAACACTTCCATTGTCACTGTCGGTTTCGTCGGGTTCCCTACCATTGACTCTGGAGAGGTACTCCGGACAAGCAGCTTGAATATGTCCGGGAGTGTAGTGTCCACAGTGAGGGCATCGGTAGGAAGGGCAGAAGGGACGAAAGTGGTTTGGGCTGCTGCAGACGAAACAGCGGACAGCTGTGTGATTGCGACATTGAGGGAGCACAATTCCTCGGACAGATGTGGCGGCAAGTCGTGCATTGCTTGCTCGGAAAACGGGCGCGAGCAAGTTGGCAAGCCAGGAGAAGTTGAGGTCAGCGGGAGGCGTGGATTGGCATTGGAGGAGTGGGGATGGAACAGGAAGGGGTTCTGGCGTCGCAGGGGGTTGGCTATTTTCTGAGGTCACTGCAGTAGCAACTCCAGAGTCAGGGTTCAAAGTAGAGTTGACAGAAGACAACTCGAGGGTGGAGGAGTCCGAGGTTTCGGGAGTAGGGGGCATAGCGATGTAGAGGATCCGGGCTCTCTGCTCCTCAGTACAGAGTCCAGCAGTGGCAGAGAAGATTCGCTGCATGACCTTGTCAGGGATGAAGTGGAAGAAGCGGGAGAAGTTGGTCTGTGCGAGGATGTTAAGAACCTCGTATTGCTGCTGTTTGATAGGGAGGAGCACTGACGGGTCTTCGAGGATCAACACGAAGATGACATGTTTTTCCTGAAGAGGGAAGTATGGAAGAGAGGAAAGCGGGTAGATGACGGTGGTAGAGGGGGTGGAAGCTGTCTCGGTGGAGGAGGAAGACATGAAAAACAAATTGAACAAACTAAGGGAACAAACGAAATTCCTGGGCGCTTAAATACCCAGGAGGAATCCTAACCAGGAGAGCAGAACAAGTCAGGTGGAGTGGAAGCAGAAAGAAGCACGGAGGAAAGGAGTTCCGTGGCTTCTTCAGAACAAAACGGGATCGGGTGGAGTTGGAGCTGCGGACTGCAGACTGCGGACACAGCACGGGGGAGATAAGGTGACTATGAGGAAGGTTAAAAGGTGAGTGATGAAGCGTGTGTGAGCCCCATTGAAACCTCATGTATCACTTCCTTTTAGCAACAATTTTGTTCATCACCTTGTGCTTGGTGTCGGTGACCGTGCTGGTCATCCTCGTTTTGACGCGGGGTATCCTGGATCTCCAGGAAAGGGTGTCCGAGCATCAGGTGCCCATAGTGGTACGTGGGCGATTTAGTGAGCCAACGTGTTAACATCAAGGGAACATGCTGACTCTGTCAAACAGTGAGGAAATCCTTTGAGGTGATGGCATATAACCCTCATTGGATTCATGAAGGGAAGAAGGGATGGGAGGATCCAACTTGTCTGGAGGCGCGAAAGGTTTTCTGTCTTTCCAATAATCAAACCATGGAGTGGGGCAACAGGGTTACCGGAGGATGGGGAGGTGGAGGAGGAGGATGGGGTGGAGCCGGAGGTGATGATGGAGACGTTGAGGACTAGGGGGAAGTTACCTTAGGAAAATCCTTGGGCCTAGATAGCTTGTATGCTCACAGCATGTACTTTGCGTGCGAGAGATGAGACTCTGGTTTCCAAGTGTCCTCAGCGTGAGAGTAACCCTTCCAAGAGACAAGAAATTGGCAACGTCCAGGAGATCCTCAGTGAGAACAGATGGTCTCGATTTCGTACTCCTCTTCTCCCTCGATGACTTCAGAAGGAGGATTGAAGTAATTTGGTCCATGTTCATCCGTCTCAGTAAAGGTTGAAAGGAGAGAGGCGTGGAAGACATTGTGAAGTTTCTTCCAAGTCGGAGGAAGGCGAAGTTTGTAGGTGTAGGGAGAGATGACGGCATCGATTTCAAATGGTCCTTCGCGGTGAGGAGCAAGCTTGCGAGAGGGGAAATTGAACTTGAGATTACGAGAGTCGAGCCAGACCTTGTCACCTATTTTCCAGGGGGTAAACTTTGTTCCAATATGCTCTTTAACGGTCTGAGCGGCCTTAGCATGAGCGGCGGCCGCTTCCTTTCGTGCGGCATCAAGAATTTCTAACTGCTTTTCCAAGGCGGGAAGAAAGGTGGTTCCAATCGGGGGGTAGGCATGGGGTTCATACCCATGCATCAAGGAGAATGGTGTAATGTTAGTGACAGAGTGGACAGCTGAGCTATGCGAGAACTCAGCCATTGGAAGAAGGTCAGCCCACTTCGAGGTGTTTCCTTGACAAAAGATGTGGAGATAAGTTTCAAGTTCTTGGTTAACTCTTTCAGACTCTCCATCAGTCTGAGGATGGTAGGCGGTGGAGAGGGCGACGTTGTAGGATAAGAGTTGAGTGAGCTCTTGAGCGAAGGCAGAAGCAAATTGTGGTCCCCGATCGGAGATAACCTTGTCATGGAGACCGAAATGACAAAACACATTTTTGAAAAAGAGGGAGGCTATCCCTGCCGCGTCGATAGATTTGTTACAAGGGATGAAAGTCACCCCCTTAGTAAGCCCATGGTCAACCACAACCAGCACAGAATCAAAACTGGAGGAGAGGGGGAGGTCGGTGATCATATCGCAGGAAATCTGCTGGAACGGCCGACTCACAGAGGAGGAGATTGGACAAATACCAGGAGCCACCGGATGGGTGTTGATCTTGTTGGCTTGGCAAATAGCGCAACCGGCAACAAAACGGCGAACAAAGGTGGTTAGACCAGGCCACCAATAGTCGCGTTGCACAAGGTGAACAGTGCGGAAATACCCTCCATGACCCCCAGCGGGCGAATCATGGAGGGACCGTACAAGGTCCTGTCGGGCAGGCTCAGGAACATAGAGACGGCCCTTGAAGTACAAGGCACCATCCAGAAAAGTCCAATCCTTTGGGGAAGTGCGGGGAAAGAGTGAATCGCCTTCGGTCAAGGCTTTTACAGCATCGGTGACAAGGGGATCCTCAGCAGTATGGCAAGCAATCTTGCTAGCCAAGGCAACATCCAACTGTCCAATGATAACATCAGAAATGTCCGTCGGAGTGTCCGGAAGAGCTGGAAGAGGCTTAGAGACATCCAGGAGGAGAGTGACAGTGGTGTTGTCGGTGGATGTGTCGACGACATCCCGACGAGATAACGCATCCGCAGGACCCATGGCAGAGCCAGGTTGGTTGTCCCAACGGAGGTCGAAGTCTTGCAAAAACATCAACCAGTGAGCCTGACGGCGAGAGAGATTTTGTGGAGACTTGAAATATGTCAAGTTCCGATGGTCCGTAATCACCGTGACCGGATGATTAGTGCCCGTGAGGTATTGCCGCCATTCCTCAAGGGCTCGTATGACGGCGAGGAGTTCTCAGTCATAGATATTGTAATTTCACTCAGCCGGAGCGAAAGTCTTGGAGTAATAGGCGCAGGGGTGGAGATCCCCGTTGCCGTCTTTCTGCATCAGGACAGCCCCTGATGCACAGAGAGAAGCATCTGTCATGACAAAGAATGGATAGTCGGTGTCAGGGTACCGCAGCACTGGCCGACTCAGGAACACCTTCTTGAGTGTCTGAAAAGAAGCCTCGTGATCTGGCAACCATTGCCAAGCAGCATTCTTCTTCGTCAAAGAAAGAAGCGGCTGTACAATGTTAGAGAAATCAGGGATGAACTTCCTATAGAAATTGCAGAAGCCCATGAATGAGCGTACTGCACTAACGGATCGTGGGGCGATCCATTCCTCAATGGCGGTCAGTTTCACAGGGTCCATGGAAACTTGACCTTCCCAAACAATCATGCCAAGGTACTCTGCCTTTGGTGCACAGAACGTGCATTTTTCCAGTTTTACGCTGAGCTTGTGTTCGCGAAGGCATTGGAGAACAAGATGAACATGCTTGACATGTTCGTCGTAATCCCTAGAATGAACCATCAGATCATCCATATAAATGATGAGCCAACCTTCCGCAAGGTAGTCAGCAAAGATATGGTTCATAAATGCCTGGAATGTTGGCGGTGAGTTGCACTGCCCAAAGAACATTACCATAGGCTTGAAGAGTCCAAGAGGGGTGGTGAAGGCAGCCTTCCATTGATCCTCTGGGCGGATGCGAATATTGTTGTAGCCCCAGCGGATGTCAAGTTTGGTGAAGTACCTTGAGTGCTTCAAGGTGTCGATCAAATCAGCAATACGAGGAAGAGGGTAAGCATTCTTGATCATGTGGGAGTTAAGATACCTATAGTCCTGGCAAGGACGGTAGGTTCCATCCTTCTTTGGCACAAAGAAGAACGGAGAAGCCTGGGGAGACTTCGACGGCACGATCTTTCCTTCTCGTAGATTTTCTTCGACAAATCCTTTCAATGTCTCCATTTCCTTGGGGTTCAAGGAATAGTTCTTGGCTCGCTTCAGCACGAACGAGTCATCAAGTTCAATGGTGTGATCGAAGGGTCGATGGGGAGGAAGAGGAACATCTTTTGCTTTCATGAAGACATCACGAAATTCGGCAAATTCTGGTGGAAGTTCAACGACCTTCTTTTCTTGATCGGTGGCAATAGAGGTCGAGACGGTGACCTTATTGATTTCCCAAGGGAGGGAGCACTCCCATGGACACAGCTAGATCGTCGATCAACTGATTGAAGATAGCGTCCTTGGAGATGGAGTTGTATCGTAGGAGATAGCGCTGGGTTTTGGCGTCCTCCTTAGGTTGCGAGATCCCTCTCCTACTAGGAAGAGAGATCGTTCCGGTTGACCAATCAATGGTCAGATTGTTGTGGTGAAGCCAAGGAAGTCCTAAGATGACTTCCTCGTTGGTTTGTACGAGGTAGAAGAGTCTCTTTTCCACGTTTCCTCCGATATGAAGGTGAGCAATTGTCGTCCTTCGTATTAAACCTCCTTTGGTTGACGGTTCCGTCCACGTTGTGAGCCATCAGAGGTTTCGGCAGTCATTGCGTGCCCATCCAAGACGATGGACGAGAGCTGTGCTAATGAAGCACCCCGTAGCCCCACAGTCGATGAGGGCATGCGTTTCAGCGATTTTCCTGTTTGATCTGGACAGGGTAATAGGAATGGAGATAGATCTTGCATTCTTTGCAGATACAAATACAGGCACTATAGTAAAGGAGGGTAAAGACGCTGATACTTTCCCTCCACTCAAAAATCCTGTGGTCCCTTGTTAGCCCCGTCATCGTGATAGAAAATACGAGGCTCAATGGGTTCTTCTTCGTCCACTACTAGTCTAGCCATGCTTTCAGTGGTGTCGACCGGGGTTCCATCTTTGTCGGCTGCTCCATAGATGATCTTAAGGGAGTTTACCGCCTCTGCGTCAGAGATGTTAAGCATCCGGGCGTACTCCTGAAGTGATGACGGAGGAGCAGACACCGTGGCGGCTCGAATTCTCGGAGCTGAAGGAGCGGGAGGTCGAGGAGAGAAGCCTTGAGTATTCCCAGAGTGGGGATGCTTGTTGGATCGATATCCGACCTTGTGACAAACAAAGCACCTGTTGTTGTGGAAGTGCTCGGCTCGTTGAGCGGGGGAAAGTCGGATTGCATTGATGTCCATAGCGTAGGGGTCTCGACGAGATGAGGAGGTATTGGAAGAGTGCTGAGTACCTCCGGAAGGAACGTATGTAGTAGTGCCAGAGCGAAGTTTCTTCAAGCGCTGGACCACGTCGTAAAACTGAGCAGCCTTGTCAAGCCACTTCTTGGCCGTTTTCGGTTCTTCATCGACCACGGCCATCCGGAAGGCGAGATCCATGGATACTGCCTTTTTGAGCATGTCTTTCAGGACAAACTCATCCGTTATCCCACTCCGACCCATTTCGAGTTCAAAAGCAGAGTGGAATCCATGGAAGTCTCCTTTGAAGGGCAGTCCTTCCATGCGTATATCACCCAAGGCTGTGCGAGCCTTGCCCATTCGATCTGAGGGGAAGAAAACCTGGGCGAAGTCGTCCGAAAACTTCTCCATGGTCTTCTCTATTGCTGATACATCGGGGTTCAGCATTTTCTTCAACCAACCCTCAGAGAAGATAGCACCGTGTCCCCTACTCATCTTGTTGCAAAGAGTGAGTATCTTCATTTTGTCGGTGCTGAATCGTGGAGACATCTGGAAATATGCCTCCATGGCGAGTGCCCATCGTTGAGCGTCCTCGTCCCTGCCAGAGAAGTCGTCTGGCAGTCCAGCCTTAAGCTCGGTCCCATTGGCTCGATGTTCGTCAGCCATGTTGTTGTCGTCGGAGGAGGAGTAGTGGTCTGATGGGGGTTCGGAAGGGGGAGAACTTGGAGGTGCAGGATTACGAATGGGAGAGTTCGGAGAAGGAGAGAAGTGTTGGATAGAGGGTGGACGGGAAGAGGGAAGAGCTGGAGCGCGAGTTAGTGGAGTGTAGAGGGGGAGGGCGAAGTCGAGGGGCCAGGTACACGCCTGCTTGAACTCGTATGAGAAGGACGCGGAGTCGGTTCTCGATGAACTGGTGAGAGTTCTGGTGGAGCAGGAGTAGATCTGGTTCCAGTGGTGGTGGGCTCGTTGTCTTCCTCTTCATCTCTGTATCCGCGTTGGAGGAGATGTTCAAGGTTGATCCTGCGCGTGGTGGTGGGGATGGTCTCGTCCTTCTACCAATTGGTAGGGACGGAAAAGCAGTTAGTTCTTTTGTTATGCTAAGCGTAGAACCTAGCTTTATCCGGAGGAGTCACGTGACGAACGACGGAGAAAGTCGGAAGGTTTGTCTACCCAAGGTCCTATGTTACCCTTGCGGTGCGAAGTGGAGTCGAAGAGTCTACTGCACTTGATAGGCGAAGAGACTATGAGAAGGGTCTCGACAAGTAGACTCACGAGTCCACAAGCGGATTGGGCTAGATACTACACTTGTATTGCGTAGAACTAACTGAGGAATAGTACAAGTACACTGGGCATTTATATACGTATGAGTGGACCCTGAATAAGGAGTCCTAAAGGGGAAACGGAACAGCGGAGCACCGTTCTAGAAGGGGATACGTCCGTAAAGGAAACTGGGTAAGGGGGAGGAACGGAAGGAAACGGAACGGAACCAAAGGAAGACATACTGCGGACTGTGCAAAGAATCAGGAGTCCTGGTTGGAATAGAAGATCAGAAGGTGAACAGGACTCCATCTATGAGTGAAAAGAATCAGAAGGCAAATCGAAGAATCGGAGGAAATCGGAATCGGGGTCGTCGGGAAAAGCAGAAGAAATCCACGAGGCAAACTTGTGTTCCTCGGCCTCGGACATCCAGGGGATTTCTGTAACAGGTCATATCTAACGATCCAGAAGCAAATGGGGAATAGGGCATAGGGTAGAAATGGAAATGAAAGACATAAGGCCAACACACGGTGTGGCAGAATGGAAGAGAAGCATAGATGTGAGGGAAACATGTGTATGAAAGAATGGAAGGGAAGCGTGATCGAATGCTTCCGTGAAAAGGTGAAACATAAGAGGTGTGACAACGGAGAAGATAAGAAGTCTTGTGCGTGAATCGGAAGCAAGAAAGAGTAAGTAGCATGAGATAGGGTGAAGGGCAGAAATTGTCTGTGGGTTACGCAGAAAACGATAAGTCCACGAACATAGGGGTAAAGATAGGGGTTTGAGAATATACTGATCATAACACTCGCCTCCAAGGTCCCCATCTTGTCTGGCCCCAACTACCTCCACTGGATGCCCCTTATGTGCACCTACCTCCATACCCAGGATATCTGGTACATTATTACCAAACCTCGCCCTTTCCCCATCGAGGGATCAGAAGAGGGTGGTCCCTACAAAAATCAGGACAAACTTGATGCCTGGGACCATGACAATGATAAGGCCCTCAGCACCCTCATTTTGAAGATCAACACCAACCTCACACACCAATACGGTGTTGCAGACTATGCTTCCACCATCTGGAACTGAAACAACCTAGAGCTCTAGCTAAGGCTGCTTGCTCTTGAGTACACTTGATAGCTAACTTCTTAGTAGCATAGTTTGGGGGGGATCAACCCACATAAGAATAGAGAGGGGAGTGAGTCAGCCAGAGGAGCAGAAGGGAAAACTCCAAGGAGGGCAAGACTGGAGAGCCTTGGCCACTGCTTGGGGGGCTTTATATACTACATAAATGTATGTACATGTTGTGCATAGATCTATAGATAAACGAGTCCCTGAACATGTGTGCAACACATGTACATATCAGTACAGCCATGGAATGGAAGCATAACATGAGGGGAAAGTATGAATAGAAGCAGAAACATGAGGGAGAGGCATGAAAGTAATGGAATGAAAGCATGACCCTGACCATGAGGGTATGGCAGAGATCATATGTAAATTAATGAGAGATCATAAATGAAGAAGCATGGATGTGGCAGAACATGAAAGGCATGAGGAGGAGGCATGGACCAGGAATGGAAGAATAATATATGATCAGAAGCAGAGGCATAGCCATACCACAGGGTGAAGAGGTGAAGAGGTGACATGGTGAAGAGGTGAAACATAGGAGGGTGGTCCAGACCATTCTAGAGATTAGATAGAGATTGCCAGCAATCAAGAGATAAGGGTTATCACATATCTAATGTGAGTTGATTGCACTTCTGGTGCATAGATAGCTTGATTGTGCATGCCCAGTACAATTGATAAGGAGATTACACCTGTCCAAGGTGTCTGATAAGAGGTAGCACCTATCCTGGGTGCTTGATGAAAGGATGGCACCTGTCCAAGATACTTGATAAGGAAGTCTACCCTTGAGGAAGTGAAGAAAATAAAAAGATAGATGCATCAAGCATAGTTGCAAGTTGGCAGCTGTTACAGGAACTCCCTGAAGGAGAAGTACTCCCACCCTTTCATTGCCACTGTGTACATGGAGTTCAAGGAACTCATGGCCATCACCATCCCCAAGAATAACCACTCTCAGGTGGCCTTTTCCAAGATCTGCCTTCTTTTTAACCACCTCTGCGACTTCAAACACAAGGTTCCCACCTCTCTCCAATCAATGATCGTACTGTACTTGTGAAACTTCCGCAGTACATGAACGTCATGGCCCAGCTATTGAACATGGCCCTGGGCTCTGGAACGAAAGGAAAGGGAAAAGGTAAAGCCAAGGATGATGACGAAGCCAAAGAATCCATGGCATCTGCAGTGAAGTGTAAGGGCCCTGATCCGCAGTTCCAGCTGCAGCAGCAGCAGCAACAACAACAGCGCCCGCAAGGGCAATCTCAGCAGCAGGGAGAGGGCTACCAGCAGAAGAAAAAGAGGACTCGCAGCCAGTGCTCTACCGCTGGCCAAGCAAAACAGGATCAACGGGTGCAGCAACATGAGAACACACACACCAACAACTTCTCCCTCACCACCTCCTTTGCATTCAACAATGCAGTGGTCATTGACCCGGCCAACCATACTTCTACCACGCCTGCATTCAACCCTTGTTGTCACATGCACACCATAGGTGAGGCCCACTATGGCCCACCTGCCTTTCCACAAACACAGTGAAGTATTTCACTTGTGCACCACCTAGGGGTCACCCCCACCATCGAAACTGTCCAACGCCTGGACAAGGTAGTGAATTGCCCACACACACCTATCATCAACCTTGGCAATTATGATTTCAGCACACCCATCGCTTCTTTCTCCTGCCTGCCTGCATATGAGGAGCATGACCATGATATCACAGTGTAGAGACTGGTACGTCTCTGTGGTCGTATCCCCTTTCTTAGACACATTCTACCGTCTCCCCGTTGCTCTGATATTACCTTCCAGACTTTCCTACCTAGACCGGATGCTTCCACCGAAGACCGGTGCACAGACTATTAGTCCAGACGCCTCGGTCTAACGTGGTCGACACAGACTTTCACATATGAGTTCATTACACCAGTCTGTTCCTTCCAATCTTATCTTATCAACTTTCCTTATTATTCTGATCTCCTACTTATGTTCTTCGTACTGCCGAAGACTGATCGGGCCTTTCGGGCCCGACGGCTTCCCTTCTTAGATTTAACTTCTGTCATTTAGAGTTCTGATCCGTTTCGTGCCTTTTCATTTCATTCCCGTTTTCCCTTGACATATATTACTCTATCGGTCGTAGTGCGAGTCCCGGGTATGCCCGGACTATAAAGCCATGTACCTTAGAGTTAGAAAACACTTTTGGTTGGAATCACGAACTGCT
>JBBPNN010001352.1:0-10158 GCA_038090935.1 Hortiboletus campestris
CACCAGCCAAGCCCCAGTTGCAGCTGTGGCAACCTCTACGAATACAACACAGGGTGTGTTTTTTGGGTTATACTCCTGGTTGGTCTAATGTTGTATTATCTGATTCTTTTCACCTATTCAGATTCTCAGATTTTTCATATCTCTCACCTGTCCAACCCCCTATGCCACTATGCTGCTACTGAAAGCTCATGTGGATCTTTCCAAAGCAAAGGTGGTTGTGCTGGATGTTCTTGATTCGCAGGGGAGTTGCATCCACCCTGCCGACTATGATATGAAGTGCAAGGATGGTCAGTTTGTCAAAGTTGAAGTCATCCTCAAGCTATAAGCTCTACTCATTTCCATCCCGAGATGATTTTTGACACAACTTCTATTCCAGTTGGAATGTCCCTAGTAGCATGTCCAACAGCAATGGATCTCGTGTGTACCAGCTTGTTCTCAAGCACATGAAGTTGCTTCTGTACTACACATACACCAAGGAAGCCTTTTTGAAGACTCAGGACTCTATGGCCAAAGGGAAAAGGAAAGCTGGCTCAGACAGTGAGCTACTAGTAGAGCAGTCACCTACCAAAAAGGTCATGACTCTTGAGGTCAACAGTGACATGGAATTGTAGGGTGTCTGCCAATCAGCAAACTAATATGAACTGTCCAGAACTATGTAGTAGTGTATAGTCCCACAGCCAACCAGAAAGGTTCATGCTGGGCAGTTTGTCACATTTGTTACTTTCATTGTGGTCAACTCTGCAGTTCTGTATAGTTGGCAAGCCTTGGACCAGGAGCCTCTTGGCATTCTATATGATACAGAACTGTTGCACTGTAGATATGTTCACATACATTTTCATTGTATAGACCTGTCAATGTTCAGATCATGTGACAGACAACCAACCATGGTATTGATCATATCAGGAACATGCATGTGCAAAACAACTGAAAATGTTGTGACTACAGAACTCTAAATACCCGCAATCAATCCAAGACCACCTGCAGATGCTTGTGCCTGCCTACATTGACATTTGTATGACCCATTGCTTTCTTGCCAGCTATGTTAATATGCTGTAGGTAAACTAAAATATCACACTCACCATCCAGCTTGAGCCCATTGAGTGAGCTGGGCCTTAAGCCTAAGGCCATGATAGTTGTGCCCTGCCACATCCTCAAGTAGCTGAAGTATACTGCAGAAGATTGAGGCATAGTCCTTGCCACTGAACTGAGGGAACAACTTGCCAGAGCCATTCTGTGCAAATCCATCAAGAACACAATTAATCTGCCAAGCAAAATTTAGTTCATTTTATGGACAGGTCATTGGAGACAGTACCGCTGTTGCCACAAGTGCAACACAAGAGAGTGGGATGGAATGGCGGAAAACTGTTGTCTTCCTTCTAGACAAGATGATGAAGAACCAACCAAAAATCAGTGGTTCCCAGACAATGTGTCTTGTCTCCATGGGCTAGAACACTTTGCTTAAGGGAAGTATGAAAGGTCTACCCTCGGTGGAGCTAATGCTAATGGGTATAGTTCCAAGTAGAAAAGGGAAATTTAGTGTACCAGGAACCATGGTTTGTTTGCCAATCCTCCACATAAGTTTATGGATTGGTTGTTCAAGATAGTTTCAGCCTAAAGTCTGGTTAGTAAAGGTGATTCTAGGTGAATTACACACCTAATGGGCTCAGGTCAATGGCAATAGGTTGCCTAGTAACTGTGGGAGGTTGTACTTGTGTGGTACAAAAGGTGGGCAATTTAGAAACTTGGCCTAGGTTTCACCTAATGCTAATTATTTGTGTGTAGGAAACTCCAATGTTGTGTCCAGAAGTGGTGATTAGGTATGCAAGGGGTCATATCAAGTCACTTAGTCACTCAGCTGGTTATAGCAAACTCAGTTTTCTTGTGTAGTAAGGAGCTACAAGTAGGGGTCAGGGAGTGTAGACTTAGGCTAATCCCTTAGGGTAGTGAGTCTAGGCAGGGTGTAGTAAGACTCCTATAGGTAGGTTGTCCTAATGGGCTCTAGCAAAGGTTTGCTTAGGGAATGCTAATCAGAAGGGTAATATGTTGCCCTAGGAATGTAACATCTAGATGGCAAGATGTAGAGATGTCAAGATGTCAAGATGGTGGAGTTATCTGGCAATATGCTGAGATGTTGAGATGTTGAGATGCTCAGTTACTGCTTGGTAGTTAACTTGATGGTACACTTAGTAGACTCAGAAGGGTTATTATAACTCAATCTTATTGTCTTAGCTAAGAAGTTGGCAAGTTTGGCTTAGAGAGGCAAAGTGTAGCCCTTATTTGGTACTACAGGACGCTTAGGTTGCCCACTAATAGGGACCAGATGCCTTTTGTTGCCCAAAAAGGAATTTCTCCCAAAATGATAGTCTTAGGTACTTGTTCTTTATTTAGGTACAAGTCCTAATAGCCTAGTAGTAGTTCTAAACTCCTATTTACTTCGCTCTTGGGTACCCTGCCTTATTAGGTCTTATTAGGTTTCCCAGGGGATCTCTTATCAGATGAGGTAATCTGAGATAGAAGATGGCATGCTCCCTACAGGGCAAAATGCTCTCCTTTATATACATAAATACAGGAGGCTGTGCCAGCCAATCAGAGGACTGGTGGCTTATAAATTAAGGCACAATCGCTTACTAATACCAGGCACAAGCTCTTTGAGCAGAGGAGTCCAAATTTGGGTTGCTCTGCCCAAGAGGCTGGCTATGCTGTGCAGGGCTGTACAGACTAATGGGGATAAGGTCACATGGTAGCTATGGGTCACATGATTACTTCGTCTCACTAGCACTTGGCTAAGTAATCAGATAAATAAAGAGAAATTAAAAGAATAGTGAGCTATGTACAAATGTGCAAGTATAAGGTATGACTAGAGAGATTAATGAATATCTCAATAACCAGTGGGTGGAAAAATCTGGAAAAATAGGGGTATGTAGGTCATGATAGGGGCTATCTTTTCCTATAGTATCAAGGGGTATGGTCCTCATGGAGCTGTGGAAATTCCACTTCTCAGATGACTGATTTGCTATGTGCATGCATGAAACTGGTTTTGTGCAGGTCACCATTGGCTTTCAGGACACAATTTGATAGGTGCCAGTATGAAAGAATGCAACGATCGTCTCATGGATGACTGGATGAGCGAAATTTTGGGTCTTTCCCTATGAGAATGTATGAATATCTATTCTAACCAATATAACCACCTACCTGTTCATTAAATCCATTACACAAGAATAGACTTTCAGATAAAAGGTTGGCTGCAGCCTCTTCAATTTGCATGATCCATTGCTGTAAGTCCACGCTGCTTGCTGGCGCTAGCGAGTACATTGTTGGAATAAGAGCAATGGTGGTCTTTATCACTACGAACTGTCAACATATCTTCTAAAAGCTGCTGAAGTTAGTTCTTTGTGTATGATAAAACTTAATTGCTTACTAATTTTGCCATATCATTCTTATGATCTGGCCAGATATCTGGTGAAATGTCAGTGAGACAGAAATCTAAGATATGTATGTACATGGACTTACCAGATTCAAAGTGTCCTCCTTGGTCATCCCACTCAACAAGAAGTGCAGTAAGCACCTCCATAACAGAGCCCTGAAGGTCTCCTAGCCCAGGGAACAGATTTGATATGAGGTGGTCCAATCAGCATTGTTCCTTCACATCTTCCAGAAAATCCTTCCATTTGGGCAGGTACCATCCCAACTGTGTAGGCTTTGGACCAGCAGAATGGCCATGACTGTTAATGGCTGCATAATGAGAACTTGGCTGGCCTACAGCACCAGTCACACACAGCCTTGTCTGTTGCTGCATTTTGGAGAGAATTTAAAGTCTTGGGATTAGAAAGCTGAGAACAGCCATTTTTCCTATGGTAAGAGGCCAAAACGTCATCCAGGCATCCACAAGTCTGGGAACTATTATTGTTGATGGTGGGGGTGAAGTTCCTTAGCACTGATTGGGCGGTTTGACCCTCCTCGTCATGCAAGAAACTGAATTCATCATCAAGTGGAAGGGGGGTGATGTCAGGTAGGATGTCCATCTTGAACTCACAGGAGAAGCATCCTCGAATGAGATAGTTAGTATAGGAATCAATAATGGCTGAGAGCATACCTTGACATTTATCACCCTGTCCATTGTTTTCCCATCAAGTCACATCACCCCTGCCTTCATCATCACCCTTAGATGAACTGCTCTCATCATCACCATCTTGATCATCTGAACCTAAGTGTTTGTCCAATAAGAAATCATTACCTGATGCCCAGGGGAAAGTGTAACCAGTTTCTAACAGCAGTGCAGGATCAATGGGCACCAATTCTTGTGGTTGAGTAGCAGCTGAGCAGGATACAACTTGAGGCAAAGGAGTGACTGTAGTGGATGACAGGGGATAGTGAGCCGTGGGTTGAGGTATGGTAGGTTGATGTGTAGCAAGCTGGAAGAAAGATGAAGTTCCCCAAAGAGTGCTGGTGTTGATTGGTGACTGCCCTAGAGTGGTTCACTCGACAACACACTTCTTAGCCATGGCAATGTATGGATTATTAAGTTCCTGTAAATTGGGCTCAGTTCTGGGCAGGATAATATGATTGAAGGTGGTGGGTGCATCTGAGAACCCGAATCACTTGTCCCATTGGTGCTCATGGAATGTTGAGGTGATAGAGACAGAAGCTGTGGACATCAGATCTGAAGGCTATTGAGATATAAAGTTAGTATACATACCAGATGAAAACTAGGGTTTACCTTTGTTGTGTTAGACCTCTTGCGACTTTTTTTGGATGTTGCAGACTCAACATTGATAGCAGTATATGATGGAGGTAACTAAGAAGTGGATGACATCAACTAGGGAAGATATCAACAGAGGTAAGATCATCTTGTTATGCTTTGATGATCAGCAGCCCTTGTGGACAGGTTCAGGAGCCAACAGATTTAGAGGAGTATCCTCTGTGAATAATGCACCAGTACACCTTCCTTGGGATCATGAAGGAACCTTGAGAGCGGTGCTGATCTTCTCAAGCTGGGCCATCCTACTGTCCACACCCATTACAGACCTAAAAGATTGTTAAGGCTGAGTCTCTGAAGTACCTGGACCAGCAGCCACAGAATCTGTATTGGTGAGCTGCAGTGACACCGACAGGGTTGCTCCTGCATTGGTGTCAGTAATACAAAACTTCTTGGGTTGCGATGCTGAGAGCTGAGAGCATGACTGAGTATTTTTTTGTTTGACTGCCTTCTGCACTTGTTTTTTCAGGGAACCAGAGGGTGACATTTGTTAATGGGGAGGAAAAGAAGGTGAGTGTCGAGCGGTGGAGTGAATAATTGCCATGAAATGGACTTATATTATGTTCAGACATGGAACAAGGCAGCAGACATACATAAGAACTATGCTTGTTACATAAACAGGGCAAGTCTATCATTTACAATTGTGACTTGATACACTACACAATTCTTACATACCAAAAAATTACCAACAACAGAATCGTTTTGAAGGAGTGGATATTTCAATTGTGTGAAGAGAGTCAATTGTGCGTTTCTTGGCACCCCAATTCCAGTGTTCTCTGTCCTTGAGCCTGTCTGCTAATTCCACCATTTTGACTTTGAGTGTTACATGCTTTGGTTTGTCTGGTTCAGCTGGCAACTTCACAATATATGAGCTCAACAAATCTAAAATGGATGTAAATGTCATTAAATGAGCACTGCCCTTATTATTGTCAACATAGTCTTTGCATAGAAGCTGATGCCAATTGTGTGCCAGGGGTACAAGGTCTTTGCAATATTCAGAGAATTATTTGTCAATGAGGTGGTGTCATTTCAACAAAAACACCAGTTTGGCTGAACTCAATGCCAAGACATCAGTCAACCATTGCATGGGCATAGTGGTGTCAGCTATTTTGTGTTTGAGGCCCATCAGTCCCTTGAACTTGATGCACAGGTAGACGAGGACATACAAGAGAGACTCTAAGTTGTTGTGCCATGTTTGCCTGATTTTGATGTCTGAGAGGGGAATTTTGGAGGTTGCAGATTTTTTCCTATTGGAGCGCTCCAAGTCCTAGTAGTGGGCAATCTGCTCAAGTACATTTATTGACATAAAAGGCAGTGTCCCCTTGAATAAAGCATAGGAATCAGAAGGCTATTTGGATACATACAAGAAGTGAAATGAATTACTGTGCCAGCAATGGCATACTGGTCATCCACGAATAATTTTGCTGAGAACTCCCAGTCAATGAGTAAACTGAGGACCTCTTGTTGTACTGGAGAACATGACTTAGTAGTTTGACATCTCAATAACCCTTGAGGACTCACTGGATATGAGGTCTCTAAAACAGGTGAGGAGCTCTTTTTTGGTCATGAAAAGTTGTATGGGTGCAGTGCATGGCTTGAAGACAAGCCAAAGGTGTATGTGATACAAAGGCTTTATGCTCTTCATCTCCTGGGAACAATACATACAAGTGCACCCTGTGTCCCCTGAGTCCACCACTATATATTCCACCAAGAATGGCACACCACAAATACCACTCACCATCTCCAACATATCCACCTCATTGAGATATGTTGCCGTTTTGTGCACCCAGTAGTCTTTAATGATATATTTCTTGTCACCACACCTGACTTTATAACACATGGTCCCCCTCCCAGTGAAGCCATTGCTGGCAAATATGATGTCCGAGATTTCATATGTGTTGTCATTCACGCAAATGGTTCCAATCAGCTTGCAGATCGGTGGATTGGAAGAGGAAAGAGGGGCAGTATGATGTGGTCCGACATCCCCTGGGGATATCTCCCCCGCCTGCTTCTGGGGGACATACAAATGTGGGGCACTGAACATAACCAACGTTTGGTCATGGCCCAAGGAGGTAAAGTCTTCAAATGTGGTGGCAGCTAGAATGTGGATGAAGACATTGGGGTCATCATGGATGTGGATGGGTGGGGTGACCATGCAACCAGAGTGGTCATATAGATGTACCCATAAATGTAACACAGCAAATGAAAGAGCAAGAATATATTGATGCCATGGCTGTGACCTTAGCACCAAGTAGGCATTTGTGTTGATTGTTTTGGCGATCTGCCACGATAAGGAGAATGGTTCACTAGACCATTCAGCAATGACTTGAAATGTGCTCCAGGAGTTGATCTCCATTTCCTTCTATTCAATAAAAATGGCATCAGACTTCCTGTCGTACTTGCTGTCTTGAACAGCTTTGTTGACAAAAGTGCCACACCAGATGTGGTGGAGTTGCTCAGATTCCTTGGATCCATAACTCAGATGGCATTAAGGAAAGTGGAGAATTTCTTCTCGTTGATTGGCTATGCACATTTTGCAATTGTTGATTCATCAGCCCCTTCTTCGCCATCAACCTGACACTCTTTCTCCTTCTCTTCCTTCTCCTCCTCCCTGTCTGCCTCCTCCTTAATGTTACCTAACCACTTTCCACCCATCTGGCAGGTTCTCGAGACTGGCAGATACCAGTTCCATAGGCAAGTATCAGAATTGTACAGTGGGACAATGGTGTCGTTGTCCATGTTCTTCAACTGTAATTGAATCTGGGTGTCTTGCCCCACAATGTTTTTACAAGAAATCCATAAATTAGAAGGGTTGACCTTGTGTGCAAATTTTGAGAAAAGCAGGTGGAAAAGAAAGCCATGTGGATATTTGGCTGAAGGGGTTTCTTCAAGCACCAACTGTTTGAGTTCTCAGGATAATGTTGTATCCATGGCTGTGACAGTGCGAGCAGAGGCAGGAATAATGGGCACTGACCCCAAGCCAAGCCCCAGCTCCATCATGCAGTATTGTTGTCTTGACTTTCCCACATTCTTTGTCACCATTACAGCCTAAACAAGGCTGAAAGTAAAACATTTGATATATGGAAACAGTTCACACAGCCTGTCTATGTCACTGAGTTACATTGATAAGGGGAAGTACACATTTTTGTCCCAATACTTGTTCAGCCAGAGCTCCAACAATGATTCTAAACTGTTGTAACACGTGAGGCATTGGTCTGCAATTGCAGGAAAGTGGGGAACAAGATTTGCATATGTGTGAATCTGAGTTTAAGGGATAACATCACCAAACCAAATACCATGAGTGCACTTTGCCCTTTTGAGAACAAGTAGTCCAGTAGCTGGATTGTAGCCCTGATCATCAAAATGCTGGGTGTACGCAAGAAATCTGTCATTCCATGCCCATTGTGTATTTGATTTGCTGACGGGATGCATAATCATGTGAAGTTGTGCAACAGCATGCCCTTAAACGTTTAAGAATGTGTGGTGCTGATAGTATGTATTTACTTACCCTTTGGCCCACTCTTGGACCATACTTCTGTGGCATCAACATTGACTATCACTGAGTCATAACAACCCATGGTCCAGACACCAGAAGGGGGGGAAGAGGAAAGGGTTTGTGCAGGCTATATTGTGCCATCATGGAAATCCTTGGTTTGGAGCTGAAGCTTGAACCACACTTGCAATGTTTAAAAAGGTAGAGCAGATGTTGCAGAAGCCTTTCGAGGCCCAGAGATAGTGTGAGTATGATCAACTCCATAGGAGTGCTCACATTCCAAGAAGTCAGCGAGGGAGGCACAGAAGTCTGGAAGGTCAAAATGAGTTGCAGCATCATCAATGGTGATGGAAGTGATGGAAGGGGTGTGGCCAAGATGGAATGAGGTATGTATTCCTGATGGGAAATGTATGAATAGGGAATGGAGTGAACTTGAGCGATGTACTGACCAATGACAACTTAGCAATAGCAAAGTAGTCGAGAATTGGGTGTGCCAAACCTGGACACTTGATGGTAGCAATGATGTCTGTGGGAAGATCACTTGTTTCATCATTGCTGAACTCTTTGTCCTCATCATCACTATCACTGACATCTCGTAAATTGAAATGGTTGATGAGAATCATAGCTATGTAGATCAAAATGTTGACACTTATCACTTTGATCAAGATACTGGCATATTTGAGAATTGTAATTGTTGTTGTTAGTTGAACGAGCTGGGTCCTTGATCTCACTAATGTGCAAATATTTGGTAGTGTCTGTAGTCCACTGGATCAGGGCACCTGAAATGCGAATGTTTGGAGCCATGCTCTGTAAAAGCTCAAGCTTCAGGATGTGCCAGTTGTTAATGGCCTTGTTTCCTTTTTCCTGACAGGCTCATGGAAACAAGCTAGAGCAGCAGTGATGTGTAATATGTTGTTGTCATTGAGATGAGGTGATTGGATTAGGTAGTGAAAGTCCATCATGGAGCAGATGGCAGTGACAAATTCCCTGCTTACAGCACCTGTGCAAACAGAAATGATAACCCACTGAATCTCTCGATGGTAGCGTCCTGTTACTTGTTTGAGCTTGGAAATGCTGCCACTAAAGTAACAGTGACAGATGACAGGATGAAGGACAGAGAATCAGAAATCGATCTCAGCTGTGCCAACAGTGCAGATGCACCACTTTGCATCATGGTCCCAGAACAACTTGTGGACGTGGTGCACGAATTTGGCAGTGAGGAAATGGCTTGGTTCAGAAAGTGGATAATGTTATGCTAAGTGTAGAACCTAGCTTTAATTGGCAAGAGCTTCATAACAAACAACGAGTACAGTAGTTCAAGAGCTAGAGGGCTGTGACCTCTGAGCTAAGTTGAAAGGTCTACTGTGCTTGGTAGGCAAAGAGACTTCAGGAAAAGGATCTCGTGAAGTAGATCGCAATCTATGAAGCAGGTTGGGCTAGAAACTACACTTGTATTGCATAGAACTAACTGGGGAAACTACAAGTACAATGAGCGCTTATATACTAGGAGCAGTCCTTGAATAAGGAATCCTAAAGGGGAAACAAAACAGCGGAATGCCATTCTAGAAGGGGATACGTGTAACAGCTGCCAACTTGCAACTATGCTTGATGCATGTATCTTTTTATTTTCCTCACTTCCTCAAGAGTAGACTCCCTTATCAACCAGACCTAAAGAATGTACCTACTGTAACAGCTGCCAACTTGCAACTATGCTTGATGCATTTATCTTTTTATTTTCTTCACTTCCTCAAGAGTAGACTCCCTTATCAAGCACCTTGGACAGGTGCAATCCTTTCATCAAGCACCCAGGATAGGTGCTACCTCTTATTAGACACCTTGGACAGGTGTAATCTCCTTATCAATTGCACTGGGCATGCACAATCAAGCTATCTATGCACCAGAAGTGCAA
>JBBPNN010001353.1:0-10153 GCA_038090935.1 Hortiboletus campestris
GTCTCTTGATTGCGCTTCGCAGCGCTTCTGGAGCTCAGCGACTCGAGCCTGTGACTCGGAGAGATCTCGTCGAAGTTTCTCGATTTCCTCAGATTCTCTCGTGATCTGCTCTGCGTCCTTGGCGTCCGCTGACTTCCGCTGCTTGCCTTCAGCATGGAGTAACGCAATCGTGGAGGCATCTTTCTCTTCGCGTTGTGTTGTCTGTGAATGAGGGGGCTCGTCGTAAACCGAAGTGGGAAAGGCCAGTTGTGTTGTGCTCGCCGTCACGATCGGCTCATTTGCGCTGGGATATCTGCGCTTTAAACAAGGGATTGCGGCGCTGATGGAGCGGATTGTCTGAGTCTTTGCACGCCATATCTTGTCGCGTACCCTACGCGGGGCGATCCGTTCTCTCTCTTCAATATTGGTCACGCCGACTGGGGCTGAATGCTATTTTTGAAGTTTGGGAACAACATTCATCGCAAAAAAATGCTCGAATCTACCTTGGGCATACCAGGTCTCTCACACTCCTTTTGCGCACCCCCTATTCCCTGTTGATCGACACCGCCAGCCGTGTCCTGGGAGGTAGAAGCTACCGGTGCGCGATAGTCGACACCGTCGTGTGGGGGAGCATCACTGTCGCTTTCTACGGTAAGCTCGTTGACTACGTCGACCCAGGACCAGGCATATCCATGTCGCTCGTTCCCTCCGTGATCGGTGTTAGATATTTGTGAATGGGACTTAATTAGAAAAGGGTGATGAGATCGCGTCCTTGCCCCCTGCGTGTGCTTGTTACTGTACCGTACTGTTATCTAATATTTCTGTCTTCTTCGGCTCCTGGCCGACAGGTCGGAAATGCTGCCATCGTTGGGACCTTGGTTGTTGTCTGATGCTCAGGCGTCCGATAAAATCCATTACGGGCCGGAACTAAAGTGAGAGTAATGTATACTGAGATATCCTGGGACGCATACCTTTTTCCATTAGAACCACTGGACTCAGTGCATACAACAGGTGCCGACATCATGATTTCAATTGTCCTTGACGGGGGCCTGGGTGCTGGGGAGTGATATGGTGTCTTGGTCGTATTCAGGTCGTTATCTAAAGACAATACCAAAATTGTGCACGGGAGGGAGTTAGGAAGGAGTTGGTGGGCAGGCGATATGGACATGAGGCCGGCAGTGGCCCCGTCACTGGCAGTGCATGCTCCGCGCGGCATCCTCTTACCTTTCGAATTATTCAAACCCACGGCATTCTATTGACGCGTCGTAAGATTGGTGGAACCCAACTCAGACTGTATCAATTCCAGGCAGAGGTTCAGATCTTCTCCGACTGGTGCTCACTGGGATATAACTCTGTTGGAAAGTGGACGGTGGAGTCAGACCAATATTCCCAAGGTGCCTTTCCAGCGACAGACACAGTAGAGCCGCTCGTAATGCATCGAGTAATTTACCTACACTTTTGTCACAGGCCATCAGGTTTTGGCAGTAATCTCCATGGAGCGCACGTTTCAAGGCAGGAGCCCGCTAAATTTTCTCGCGTTCATTATCGGACTTCCCCTTTTGAATTTGTAAACCAGGATGATGTTGACTGCGTGTTCATCGATGCATCCATCCAATCACCTCGTGTGAAACAACGTCTTTGATGTCACTATCACAGTGAGGCTGCTGGAAGGTCTTGGAAATGAGTAGCCTGCCGTGGAGTGGGAAGCACGGTTAGAGGTTTCGGCGCTCGTTTGTTGCCAGGCTCGGACACTCCCGAGGTCTCGCGCTCGCTCATCCGTGTCGTGCGCTGCCCGTGCGTGCCATGTGTGCCTTCGGCAACTTCCGATCCGACTTACTTAATCGGCTTAAAGACTTTCGCCCGTTTATCTTCGTCGGCCCTTTGGTGAATTCGCAAGTACTGGGCAAGCACTAGGGAAATCGCAATCCTATGATCAAGGGTTATTATCATAGCACCGCGTTGGGGCCAATCATGTACACAAAAAGTGGTAACTCAATATTTACCATTCTAAAACGCATAACAACAAATTAAGTAAGTCTGACGAGTCAGAATTTGAGAAACCATGTCAAGCGAGTGTTGGATTGAAACGAGATGCAAGGGGAACAAGAGTGAGCTGTATATTCGCAATATTTAAACTGGCCCACTAGAATTATGAATGATGTAGGTTAATACTCACGACGCACGAATGACGACGACGAATAGAAACTGCGCGCTCACGCCAATGGACTCTGGATTGTTTCAGCTCGAGCGGCCACCATTGCTCCCTTTCTCCTTTCTTCTGGGCAATCTCTCCTGGTAGACGCGTGGAAGCGGAGTCTCTGCCTCCAACTCTTCCTCTTCGTTTCCACGCTTCTTCCTCGGGTGTCTCTGCTGATCGATGTACCCAGGTTGAGCCCCTAACTCTACCACGACTTTTGCGTCCAGCCCTTTGTCTTTCTTCCGTGGTGATTTCTGCTGGCCCATTTGCGAAAATTCGACGCCCAATACTTGGTCTTTTTTGGTGAGACCTTCAAGGTCTGCACGTACTGGTGGGATTGTGTCTTGAGTGGCAGGTGCCACCCCAGTCTGATTCTGGTCGGGTGGGGAGCTCAGTTCGGCTTCGGCGGCCCTTGGTGGCACGGTTGGCTGAGTGGCCAGGTCCAGATCCTTCCCCTCAGCCTGACCTTCAGCTCTGATGGGTACCTGGACCGGCCCCTGACGAGCAGGAACGGTCGTCTCTGAAGATATCACATCGGCCTGGATAGAGTATTCCAAGTCATCAGCTTTTGGATCCTGCGAAGCAGGTCGGGCCCTTACCTGCATTACCACATTCGTTGTCGCGCGATTACACTCTGAATCCTCAGAGAGGGAGACAGTACACTGGGACGCCTCAGCGTTCGGCCTCCGGAGGCCCTGGAGAATATCCAAGGTTGAGGATCGACATGAACCGCACAGAGAATAATTTACTCCTTCTAGGTCTGCACAACGCTTTTCGAGCGCGATGATCTCTCGTCGAAGTTGATCAATTTCCGGGTTTGCACCTGCATCAGCAACAACGTTCCGGGTACGTGGACGCTTAAAAAAACTGGATACAGCCGTTAAGGCGGTGCGAAGTGTTGATTCCCGCCTGATTTTGTGTACCTCATGCGAAGGACCCTGCTTTCCTAGGTCAACGTCGACCTTTAAAAGGAGCGTATGAGCATTAGTCTGGGTGCTGTGTTTAGAAATGCAGGTTTCCCTACGTTGGGGGGATGCTTCTCCATGCGTGTAGTAGGTCCATTGGCCTGTCCGTGCCCAACGCCATCCGCGCGCGTACGGGGTTGGTTGTTTACCTGCTGCTCGTCGCCCTTGTGGCCAATGTCGGACGGGAGCTGCGCATGTTGAGAACTCGAAGGTAACTTTGGGTGCGGAGGGACGACCAGTTTGAGAGAATCCATGACCATCACGACAGGCGAATAGTGTCTGATGTCTGAACTATCATTCAGACTGTGGACAGCGAGGATTCGAGGGGACATACCTTGTCTGAATGGAATAGGAGACACTTGAGAGCAGCTTTAAAAGTTCCGTTGGGGTTGCGATTGATGATCGTACTGCAGGGTAAGACGGAGACCTCTTGTGAGCTGGGGTATTATGGTCTTGGTTTATTATCTAGTATTTTTTTGATCCGGTACGCGAGGGAGACGTTCAAAAAGGTGCATGGACAAGGCTTGGAGCGAGCTGTGCAGAAAAAATGTGTATGCAGCGTGACCTACCATGGGCGCTGGACGCGACATCCATGCTCGCCGACATCAGTGGGTAAAGATTCCGAGACCCTAGGGAAGGACCGCCTCCGGACCCGCACTTTGTTAGTGCTAACTTGCTAAAAAAACCAGACTCAAAATACTTGCTAGTATGCAATTCAGCGAGTCACTGATCTTGTAATCCCACAGCAGTTACTGTGCAATGCAACCTTGGGTATAAACAAAGGTAAATACAAGGGCTTGTCTATCCTCCGCAGTACTTTCACTTTCGCGATCTCCGGAGCTGAACTCTGAATTGCCAAGTCGAGATTAAACGTTACCGGCCCACAAGTGTAGACCACAAACAGCCTCATCATTCCACCAGGGAAATCGTCCACAATTCTAATTTCTGACTAGCAATTTCCACGAGCGCAGCCATGCCGCCTGGCCCAAGACCTGCCGTGATCAAATGATAGCAGATCTGAATGATATGGATCCTCCCTGTGCCCAGCGTTATGAGAACTCGCCTTACACGGCCATTCCATGAACATGCCACCTCACAGATTCGCTCATCTCCGTCATAGTATTGAAGGCAGTGCACGTCCAGGATGTGCACAAGCTGTACTCCGCCGTTATGTGAACCGACAGTTTAATCATGGATGACGACATATGCTTATCGCCGGCGAGGCCCGACGATCTGCCATTCGGCGCAAGATCACTGCAGCATCCCAGACCATTTTGGATATATGCATTCCATCGTCAAATGCCCCGGAGCTGAATGTGAAGAAAAATGGCCCATGATGGCGAGGACCTGACCGTCTGGGGTCCCAACAGCCCCCCCCAGACTCACCTTCCAGTTGTTGCAAAGTGTGATAGAAACGCTTAGCATGCTGACATCGTCTCCCCCAGAAGGGACGTGCTTGTGTACCTTTGACTCTTCGGGCTGTGAGTAATTGTGGTCCGAATCATGCTGAAACAAGGGCCTTGTCATTCCCACTGGCAACACGTAGCCATCTTGCGCTGGCGGGTGCCCTGTTCCCATATTCATAGTGCTATCCCATACCCGGAATGAAATTATCATCTTGAATGTGCCTCCTGCCTTTTTTTTTTTTTCACGCTCCCTCCACAGCCATGTCGTCAAGGGTTGATTTTCCATGAGGCTGGGCAAAGGGTAATTCGCTCAAAAGAATCATCTGAAATTCCCTCTGGCGCTTTTTCGAAGCGCGAAATTAAAACGAGGCAGCGGTAACGTTTCCGGTGATACTTGATCAGGGTTGATTGAACCAGGCATGAAGGCAAGATGGCCGCATCATGGTAATGGTGGGTTATGAGATTGTGAGCGTTTATCATCATGAGCCTGAGGCTGTTTATAGGCAACAAAACGCTTCCCGTTCACCATCCATCCGCAGTACGAATACCTCGTACTCTGCAGCACGTTTGTGACTGGCCTATAAGTTCTGTACTTTCAACCTTTCTCTCAAACTAACAAGCCATGCCAAACCTCAAACCGTACGATGGCCCTACTAAGCTTGTTGTGGCATTCGATATTGGTACGACCTTTAGCGGCATCTCGTATTGTATCCTCGAAAAAGGACAAGCTCCTGAGGTTCTTGGAGTCACGAGGCAAGCTCTTAATTTCTTTCTATCGATCTGCCTTGACCGGCCCTTCAGATTTCCCGCACAGCCACTAGTCGGCGGTGACGCTAAAGTGCCGTCTCTCTTATACTATGACAAGACTGGTAACGTCAGAGCGGCTGGCGCCGAGGTAAACACTGAGAGCGTAATCGAGACCGCGCTGAACGAAAAATGGACGAAGGCTGAATGGTTAGTCATTAACGACGTCAATAGAACTCATCCTCATCCATGAAATCCAGGTGGAAGCTTCACCTGCGCCCGAAGCATTTAGCCTCATCTATTAACCGGGACAATGATTTACCCCCACTTCCATCCGGAAAATCCGCCGACGACGTTCTCACAGATTTCATCGGGTATCTCTTCAAGTGTGTCAAGAGCTATATTCAGGAACACCATCCCGCGTTGACCTGGTCATCCATCGAGCACTCCATCGACTACATCTTCACTCATCCGAATGGCTGGGAGGGGGAACAACAACAGAAATACCATCAAGCGATTGAGCGTGCCGGCCTCATCCCCGGTACACCTGAGGGGCGATCCCGTGTCCATATGCTAACGGAGGGCGAAGCAAGCCTTCACTTCTGCGTCCCAAACCTTCTCAACGTGGAGACAGCCAATCAATCCGCTCAAGGAGTTGTGATCATCGATGCTGGCGGTGGGACCATCGACTTGAGCATGTTTTCGATGATGTTCAACCCAATCTCCTGCGGGGAGATTGCTCCAGCTGAGTGTATGCAGCTGTCACCAACAGCCGCAATCCTCCTTACTGATCCCTGTCCCTTTTTAGGTCGACTGCAGGGTTCAGTCTTTGTTACCCGCCGGGCTAAGGCTCTGCTGGAAAGTCGGTGGCTTGTTCCTTCTATTTCTCTATTGGTGACGAGCCGGAAAAACTCTCAAAACAGGAAAACTTAATGGCTGGGAGCACTTCCGCCCCGACGAGATAACCGAATTTACACGCGAGTTCGATAAGACAACGAAGCTCGTCATCAAGAGTGATCAAGAACCGGCTTACCTCAGGGTTGGTGGTCTTCGCACCAAGAGCGAGAAGTATAGCATCGCACTTGGGAAGCTGAAGTTCACGGGGTAGGACTTCCTTTCACCTACGCCATCACCACTGATCATCTGATTCCATGTCTTCTAGTGAAGAAGCAACTGGCCTGTTTACTGAGTCTATCGATGCAATCATCGGCGCATTCGAGCAGCAGCAGAAATCTGCTAAGACACCGATTACTGTGGGTTTCACTTTCTTGGAATAATTCGTCTCATTTATCCGCATTTTTAGATGGCATTCCTCGTTGGAGGGCTCTCCACAAATGACTGGCTCTGGTCTCGGCTTCAGACGTATTTCAATGACAAGAACATCAACATTTGCCGTCCAGACAATCATATGTGTGTGCTTGTCTAGCATGCTCACAAATTTTGCTGACGCATTTTCATCAGCAACAAGGCGGTAGCTAATGGGGCGGTTTTGTCTCACGTCGATCGTGATAATCATCTTGTTGCCTCGCGGGTTGCACGTACCACTTATGGTGTAGTCTGTGCGCTGCCCGTCAAGGCAAATAACGAGGAACACATTCGTAGGAAGCACCAGTGGGAAAGAGATCCAACGGGCGATTGCTTTGTTCCGGGATACTTTGAGTTGAAACTTCCCAAGGTACCCTTTCCTCGTTCAGTGCCTTGCGAGATACTAACTAGAATTGACTTCCATTGCAAGGGTGCTCATGTTCCCAAGGAAATGGAATTTCGGGAATCGTTTACGCTCACGGAAAAAAACCCAGCAGATTTTGGCATGCAGGTCGTGCGCCTTATGTGCTATCGAGGCAGTTTACCAAAGCCGGAGTGGGTGGATGAGGATGAATGCGAGTTCCTTGAGTTCCTTGCATCGCGTCCTCGTTCTGACAGACAATTGTAGTGTCTTTCTCCAAATATTGTGCTATCCGCGTTGACCTAAGCGAGGCCACGAAGGATCTGGTTTTGACGAGGGACCCTTCCGGCCAGGTCTACTACCAACTGGATTACGATGTAATTGTACTGTTTGGGCTCGCGGAACTTCAAGCGTACCTAGGCTGGACATCAAAGGTAAGTCAAGGCGCCACACCCCTTGCTTTTTCTGATTTAATTATCTTTCCAGGATGGCGAACGGCGGTGAGTCTCCGTGAATTTGACGTATTTTATTGTCTAACCTGCGCGTCAGAGTCCCAGCGAGAGTTTCATACGAGGTCCAGTGAACGTTCCCTATGTTGTTCGCCAGTCGCCCACTGGCAGTATGATCCTACATGCTTTTGTTGTCTTCACGCTGCTGGTGTTAGCACACCCTCGTTTCGATCTCGCTAGTTACGGTCTCGTGGAAGCATATTCCGTCTATTATGTTGTATAACACTTAGTCTACCCTTGGCTTCAAGTCAACAGTGAAAATACACACATCATGCAATCGGCGACCCACAGAGGGCTTGCGGTTGAAGAGCCTACGTAGGACTAAGTGACCGCCGATAGGAAATAAGTGATAGAGTCAAATGTAATGCGCAAAAAACCAGAACCGTGCCAAATTCCACAGCCTGAGAGGCCCGACAACCACGACTTTGTTGTTGTTCGATTCAAATCACACGGCGACAACCATACTTACATGATGGTGAGATACTACGCGTGTCGACAAAGTCTGAATCGCCTTAACCCGAGTGAGCTCTCGGTGAGAAGTTGAAGGTTGACCATGTTTTACAATCTCCTCAGCCTCCTCCTTCTAGTCTGAGTCTGGTGACCAGACTATCCTCCTCCGCCGTCTTTATTCTCGGTAATCTCCCAATGATCTGAAGAAGCTGGTCGTCTTCTGTCTCCAGCAACCTGTCCTCGGAGGTGTGAGAAGGCTGGGCAACGTTTACAATCTCCTTCGTGGTCTGTTGGGGCTGATTGTCCTGTCTCCGGTAATCTGTCCTCAGTGGTGTGAGAACCCTGCACCTTCTGCAATCTCTTCCTCCCCCTCCGCTACCATCTTCTTTCTCGGTAATCTCTCCTTAATGATCTGCAGGGTCTGATCGCCCACTGCCTCCACCTCCGAGTCCAAGTCCGAGTCCGGGTCCGACTTCTTCCTCGGCGATTTCTCCCGGACGATGGGCGAAGGCTGAGTACCACGTACCTGCTCAGTCATCCCCTGGATTCACTAGCAGGAGGCACCCCACAATGATTTTGTTATGCACCATTGACAACTGGTGGCTAGCATCCTCCCTGTGCTGAACACCCATTTCTGCTTCATTAGCCCCGGAAACATCTTTCGTGCGAATCCGGCCCATCCACGACCTCCTGACGAATGAGAAGATTCTGGACCTACATTGCCTCTTTCATCTCATTTGGTGGGACAGTCGATTGCGCTTCGTCGACTTCAGCGAGGTCGGTCGCAAGTAGGGCCTGTTGTACCAACGTCACGCGACAAGTGAGTAGATTCTGCATATCCCTCTCAAAAGGGGGCTCGTTGAACTGGACGCCAAGCCTCAGTTTGTCAGTTTCAATAATATCTGCCTACGGAATTCAGATCCATACCTGCCCCACCATGTACTGATGAACAGGAAGGTAGCTCGTCCCGTTGGGCAGAATACATGGCACCGCTGTATCCTGAGGAACGCCAGCCATTCCGATCTGGTCACCGACGCAACGATTCGATACTGAATAGCTGTATTTCTCGCTTGTGGGGGGCGTTGGTGTATCCTATGTCACGTCCGAAGAGTCATTAACAACGACGGTCAAGTGAAGACCCTGTCTCACTCGGCCAGTTATGTCATCCTCTGGCGCTACGTCGCTTGCTTCTGGATTAGCATCTGTAGCAGAACAAGCCTGAAAGGCAAGCATAGCATGATGAACGTTCGCAAAACTAGGAACCCGAAGCCACGGAAGGAGGAAATCTGGGCTGCGCGGATTCGATGGTCAGGGGTTTAGGAACGAATGGAGGAAACAATTCCTTTCTCATGAGTGGCTGCCAGGCATGTTGTGAATCAGCCGGGAGGTGGGCAGTCTGCATGAGAAGTGCAGTGATCACAGCGGGCTACAGCGTTGTCGCTTCGATTCACCCAGATGGTGCGCATCCATTTCAGACCCTGTGTGTGCTCACCTTCCCAGGATTCGAGGATATCACAGGTGATGGCCGGGGCAGGTATTATGTACCCTGAGTCATCGCCTCGAGGTTCGTTTCAGGGACTACAGGTCCAGGGTTTGACGTGTTGTTCGGTTGGGGATGCAGAATTAATGCACCATTCCCAAGCGCGGACGCCACACACATACTAGCCTGTGCTAGGAGGTAGGCGGACATTTGACTTGTAACGCCTGCATTTGCATGCACAGCGGCGGGTTTAGGGGGTGGGATATGAGCATAACATCAGCTCGGGAACCTCACCTTGCGGCAACATTGCCTCGGACCTCCTGGTAGATGATGGAACCGGTGGTGTACAGGCCGGTCTACAGCAACATTTCAGAACGATACAGCAATTGGGAATTCTTGGGCAAACAGGTTGACTTTGCATACGACTGGAATTGTCCCAATTTGGTGCAGCTTTGCACAACCACGCTGCCAGTGGCCGAGTTGAAAAAACTCTGTTGTTCACGGTGTTCCAGGCATTCGGTGTAGAGCGGTGTGTAATCGACACGGACCATGAACAGTTTGAACCGACGGATAAATATTATTTCTCATATTTAAAGTCCGAACATTACTCATTTTGGGCTGGGTAGGCGCCACAACGTCGGTCTTATAGACGGAATGCTTAGCATGGGCAGCTTCACGACTGTCCCTCACTCCCGGCACTACTCGTAATCAGCACTATGCAAGACCGCTTATCGCTCATGTTGGATTGCATGATGTT
>JBBPNN010001354.1:0-10150 GCA_038090935.1 Hortiboletus campestris
TGACATAATAGAAGCATTATCAAATGTATGTAATCACTTTACAGCCTGCTAGGGTCTAATATATGCAATCAAAACCTTAAGTCAAAAAACTGTCTGAATGAGTCATCATTTTGAAATGATTGCCATTTCATCAAATCACAACCAATTCCCTTAAACCTTGATGCTATAGACAGCCAATGGCAAGTACTTTATTTCATACACTAACATAATGACAGTCCAGGTTAGGATTGTTGCAGGATATCAGCTTTAGGTGAAAATGTGCAAACATGCGGACAGTTTTTTGAGCCACTGTATACTCACCATTACCATGGTCAAGCTTATTATGAAAAGCTCCAGTCTGGTAATCAAAGATATGCACAAAGCCATTATCACCTCCAACAATGACCCAACCAGCTTCTCACACAACTAAGACTTGCAAGGGAACATTTATCACAATGGTGTGGTTGTAACTTTGAATGCACTGCATGGTGGGTACAGCATACTTGTCAATGCCATGCCACAAATTAGAGACTATAAGGTATTGGCTATCAAGACAAGCGCTCTCTCTGCAACGCAGATGTGGTTAGTACGCAGATACCAAGATGGAAAGAATTTACATGCGCCCATTTACTTTCTTCTTCCACTTAAGATCCCGAATAGCAATAACTGATTGAAATGAGAAATGTCCAACTGAATAACATGAGCTACCTACATGAAACCACTTTCCAGATATGAAACGAGAAGGCTTGAGCCTTCATTGCAGAAATAAACAGCACGAGCAACATAGAGCTGTTTCTCCAGATCAGAGAGAACAGGGGTGAGGGATTCTGTTGGAAGGGTTAGAGGCAAAACTGATGTGGTATCAACTTCATGAACTATCGGCTGACAACTTTCAAATGTGGGGATGGCCATTACTGATGCTGGCAAGCCGTCGATGGATTGGATCCCAAGCAAGTGACTCAATAACCCCCACGTGAGTGATTGTGATATTGAGAAATTGAAAGACACATGCGTCTTTCCCTCATTCGTAGATATGGATATTTCCATCAGATGCACCAAAGGTGAAGGCAGAGTCATCATGGTCGTTCAACATTAGCCAGGTCAAAGTGCTAATAAACCCCAATGAAGGGACACAAATCTCTTGTGTCATCTTGCCGGATGATAGGTTTCATATCACAATGTGACTGTCATTGCCTGAAAAAGTCAATTAAGATGAGCCCTGCAACCTTGTGAACAATGTACCTCTGCTAAGAAGGAATGTTCCTTGAAGACTGATGGCCAACGCATTGACCGCTTTGGTATGACAGGTGAGAGTAGACCGGTGGATTAACTAAAAGAAATGAGTGAGAGTGAATAAAACAACAACACAACAATGGACATCAACTGGCTTCGACATGATGTTTGATTCCAATGATGTATGATGTGACCTACAGCAACAATGTCAGAATATATACTGAAAGCCATCTCACCAAGTGGTGTCATGAAGGAGACAAGATAATACATGCTATTGTGTAGAGCAGCATAATGAGACAATGAGACAATAATGCACTGGAATGAACCTGCGATGGATGAGTAGTCGACTCAGATGCCATGGTTATAAGAATGATAATAATCTAAGTGCCAAGTTAGTCAAAATTGTATGCAATCACTTATACAACCTTGTCCACTCCCTGGCAACAACGTTCATCTAATCCTTGTCCTTCAGTAGATTAGGCAGGTACAGTACCACACTGTTGTTAACTTCGTTTGTTCATTGATCATGAATGCTATGCTATTGTTTTTCGTTCGCTCGGATTAGGTAACAACTAACTAAATAATACAAGATTCTACAAGATACATGGTTCTACGGAGCATCACATCTCAAATGAGTGGGTGATGAGTGGATGAGTGGGGAAGATGATGGTGGAAAGTGAAAGCCTATCTGTGTGAAAGCCCTGGCCTCAATTAGTGAATGACAAATTCTGACACGTGATGTTCTCAATTTGGACTGTGGTCGGATTCCTCCAGTAGAGCACCATTCACTATTTGTGGCACCACTCAGCCACTCTGACACTACTTTCTGCTCCCACTCAGTACCCCCTCAGCTCGCTCGTCTAACCTTCTTCCCACTTGTTGTTACACACAACAAGTGGGACACCTTTTTTGTTTATTTGGTTCCAAACATGATATATAAATTAGTGTAGTAGTGTAGTAGTCATATCATCCTCCACGTTCAGAATAGTAAGAAAGACAATAACAACACAGAAATGAAGCAACAAAATGAGCGCAAAGTACAGCCAAGCAACAGTGTCTGGAGGCGAGCAGACATTGAATGTTCCCCAAGGTATGCAAATGTGTGCTCAGCACAATAAACTGAGGGATCTGTTGGAATGCTGACAATGATCTAATCAGGTCTGATGTTTAATCTAATCATGGTGGTTTAGATATGGTTGCTCAACACTGAATATGGTGCATGCATTTCCAAAATTCAGCTCAATTGTGTCTCTTTTCATTGTATGCATGTACACAGAGCTCGCTGTCAATTGCACCCTACATAAGTTCCTACTTTACAATGCTGTCAATTAATCTTACCATATTCCAATCTCCCCAACTTCATAGCTATCAGTCTTCAAATGAGCAACATTATTGGCAGGGCTTTTGTCGTCAAACATCCGATTCAGGTGAGGCAATCCATCTTCCTTAGTATTTTTATCAACCTTAGTTCAGTAGATATTCCCCTCGCTGTCTATTGCACCTCTGGTTTCGCTCAGGAAGCATAAAGCTATAGAGGAGCTTCCAGAGGCATGGCCCTGCAAGCGATCTACACCCAGGCACGCCCCCAGTTTCGCTTTCAAAGTGAGATTTATCCCTATTTAGCTTTCCCCTGACCCATGTCTTTCCAGCACCACCTCAAATGCAAGAGGGATGTTGATTTATCTGAACTCCCAGCTGCAAAGTGTTAGTATTTGTCAACTACACAGGACAGGCCACCCGTAAGCTTGCCTATTGACTTTTATTATTGTTCACGCATTCTGAAATTTGTTGAAGCAATTATTGGCACTGAAGCACTGTCGCGATGCTGGCCATGAGGAGGAGGTCACTCTGCCGAAGAAAGCCTGCCATGTAAGCATTTCTCTTTCTCATCCTGGAAGGTTATTGAGTTGAGTAGGCACCATTACCATCCATACCACACCTGCCCAATGAGCTTCCATACAAGATCGTTGGCTACATGCCAGTGGAGAGTCTCAAAACTTTGACTCAAACTTCATCTCTTTTCTGTGAGATCACAGCTCCATTCTATTTTGTGGAAGTGGACTTCAAGGTACCCCAGCCCGGTGCCTTCTGGATATCTGTTCTTTACAAAGACTGTGAGGTCCTTCTCCTTTGGCAGAGGACCCAGGCGTTCAGTCTGCTTGAACACTTGTATCTCAACATGATGTCTGTGACAGACAGACATTTGCTGGCGCTCAACATTTTCTTCTGGTCATTACCCAGACTTGTGGAGATTTTGACAACTGTTTCTTTGTCATGTATGGGAGCTGCGTTCTCGCCAGGTGTAGTGGCTTTCTTGCTAGAGAGCATCAAAGGCACTGGATTCCCAGGGCTGCCCTCATGATTGGTGTTACATATGTCTCACTTATTCAGAGTATATTGAGTAGTGATGGATTTTCATATTTCTAACCTTTGCACCACTCAAATATGGCATTGTTTGAATTTTGTAGTGCATGTATAAGTCACCATTACACTAGATACAGATGCTCACTGATGAATTTGACAGTGCATGACTTTTATTGACTTCCTCCTGAATTAGACTACCAGAAAGGCTGATACAAGGTTCAGAAGAGAGACATTTTCCCTCCCCCAGACTATTTCATTTTTCTTTAGGAATGTACTCAGCTGGCAGGCACCAGTGCTGGAAGGAATGAGGGCTACTGAGCCTGGGCTGGGAAAACCTCAACAACCAGGTGCAGGCTAAAATGAATCAGATACCCACTACAAATAGGGTCACATCTCTCTTAGCCTGGATAGGGCACAAACAGGGGGGATGTTGCTGCTATCCACATGCTTAGCAGTTACCACCTGTGATCACAGTTGAAGGTGGTGGCTGAGAAGATGCTCTGTGGAAATATTTGTGAAAGCTGGTTATACTTATCAAAAAGCAAGCCAAGGTAGTTATCAACTGCCATGGAAGCTGTGATTCTTTGGGAAGTAGTAAGCAAATGCAGAACAGTGATGATGATTGGCAGAAAACCCACTGCTTGCAAACCCTGCAATTTGCTGAATATTTTTGTTGCTAGCAGCCCTTCTATAATGGCAGCCTCATTCTGGTTCTAGAGCTCCAGATTACCTGGCCCCTATATGGATGGTTGCATCATACAAACTGACCTCCACCATAGAATACCTCTATACTTATTAACAAAAATGATTCCTAATGATTAGGATGGTCGATGGAAGCAGGTCCAGCTGCAATCTCTGCATTCTAAAGAGCTTGAGTGGCATTCCTTGCCATCGAGTCCCAATTGCCAGTGGTAGGCCATTTAGCCAGAACAGCGATGACCTGGTCATCAGAATTCACAATTGTATGGAGTGTTCTGAGGAGCATGAGGTGAGGGATTGGCTGGTATGGCTTTGATGTACCTTTCACTTTCATTCCACTTGACCAGAATAAACCCATCCAACAGCTCCTGCAGACTCTGTATGGATGTACCTTCAATATGTTGGGACCAATATAAAATAAACCAACAAATCCTTAGAGTTGGTTCAACCTAATACTCTGATGGTATAAGCACTAACAAGTCACCATGAACACATTATGAACATATTATAAACAACACAAAATGAAATCACAAAAGCTATTGGTCAATGACAATGGACTATTCCATATTTGGAATGTGTGCAATATTGCTGAATCTCTACAATACACTGATTATAAATATACATAAATTACATCTGTTCAAATAATTTGATATACATAGTCAGCACATAGATGTTCACAAACAATATGTTGAACACTAATTGCAAGATGGTCCAAAGATGTTTGTAGGGTATTTGTAATGTAATGTCCATACCAGGTGTTTATAGCTAGTTTCTTCATGTTTGCAATCTGTTCTGGCTATTTCCACATGATGGCACAGCTCAGGACCCCAACTACTGCAGAAATCCTGAGTGGGTGAGGATGATTAAATCTCTGCGACATGACTAATCTTTGGATCCAGCTGTTGTGCTGCCAAATCTTCACAGCTCTGCTTCAAATGGCTACATTTGAGCAGCAGATAATGATTCCATTTATGATATTGTATTGAATGATCTCCAATTTCCCCTCCAATGTCAGTTCCAAACACACTGGTGACAATACTGATCAATTTCCCAACATTTGACACAATATGGGAGGACCTCCAATGCATTGATGATTCATCAACCTTACTGAGATCATTAATCTTGAGGGTGCCGCTTTGCAGGGTGTTTAGAGGCTACATTCTAGATTTTGGATGTTTACTGTGTGTGAATAATGTATGCATTTTGTAATCACTCCTAGACACTCATGAGGTGTTTATAGGCAGCATAGCAAGTTTGTCTATGTTTGCAATGTATTTATACACTGTTTTCAGAGTTAATTTCTTAGTGAGATGGTAATAATATGTTAGCATCATGTTTGCAATGTGTTTATAATCAACCTAGCACAGATTAGACACAAGATACATTAACCCAAGACTCAAGTGCACAATTGCACATCAAACAATTACATACCAAAGTAGAGTGAGTATCTGAAGATCTGCTGAAGCTAAGACTCAATAGATGATAAGAGTACAAGAGAGGAGGAGTTCTTAATGAGACTGAACAACAGTCAGTCTGATATACTACAAGTATTGTTTGTACTTGTATAGTCTCCTAACTATATACATATAGTTAAGGGAAAAGAACATCATAGAATGTTAAAGAATCAAGTATTAGGCATACATACTTAATGATTGATCTTCTGTATACAATATACTCAAACAAGTATTTCATCCACTTACTCATACATATATATATCAGATCTGTAGAAATCTTGTATGGTCTATTTTGCACAGATCACTGATAACATTATCTAAGCAGGATGGCTCATCCTTCTCACCCTCCATTTCAGCCTCAAAACATTCTTTGAAATAATGGCTCCATACTATTTCTCAACAAAAATCATGATTATTGTAGAAAAACCTGAAGAACTTGTCTGTTTCTAATTTCTCTGGTAGAATGGATTTCTGTTATTTTAATAGAAAAATTGATTACATTGCATAAAAATCAATACGTGCATGTACTATGCACCTTCATGCTCTATAGAAATAGAAAAAGATATGTTTTCAATGGATGGGCATTCTGCCAATATGTGAATATGATAGCAAATTATACATCATCTAAATGATAATTAGTGCATATTAGTGTTGCCACAGTTTCAGTCTCACAGTGGGTTTCCAATGGCATAGCATAACAATCAGCAATGTTCTGCAGGAGATGGAAGTGGTTTGGGGTGGTTTTAAGTAATCATACCCCCAAACCACTTCAAACTATGCTGGTGTCTTTGCTAGATTTTGTGTTTCAATGCTGGTTAACTGCCCAAAAACTGTAGTTAACCAAACTTTGGCAACACTAGCACTGCATATGTATTCCATTTACCAATTTTTTTCTGTAAAAGTGTGAAATAAAAGGTAACATTTTAAATGAAACCTATTCCATGAGATTGTAAAAATAATGATAAATCATACAAATTAGGTTAGTTGAAAATTGTGATGATTACACCATTTCAACATAAATACAACTTGCAATATGCTAGAATCATTTATTGGATGATATAGTATGTATGTGTATTAATTATACAGAGGTTGTATATACAGTGGTATATCTGCATACTAGATGATTCACAATTAGAACAGATCAATATGAAAACTGAAATACATCACATATAATTTCATCATTTTCATATGTACTACACAAATAAAAGCATAACTACAATTATGTATATGTAAATAACACATTAACATATCACCAGTCTACATATTCTTGTCTTCATTGTCCAATGGCAACTTTTCCATTCATTTCATCACACCATGTATATATTTTAGTAATAGAACTTTGCTTTCAGCACCAATTATGTACAAAGGTGTTTGTTACAGAAATCCCCTAGATTACTGAGGCTGAGGAACTAGAGTTCAACTCGTGGGTAACTGTGTGGGAATCCAAGAACTCCAATTTCGCTTCCTTTTTTGATCTTCCTCCTAATTCCTTTGACCCTTAGCCCAATAGAGTTCCGTTTGTTCCATGCTTCTTTCCTACTGGAACTCCTCTTTCTTATTTCATATGTCTTCTTTCTTCTGTTCCATTCCCTCCAATATTCTGCAGTCTGCAGTCTCCATTCCATTCCATTCTGTTCTCCTTATGGACATATCCCCTTCTGAAACAGCATTACGCTGTTCTATTTCCCCTTTAGGACTTCTGATTCAGGGTCCACTCCCAGTACATAAGTGCCCAATGTACTTGTAGTTTCCCTAGTTAGTTCTATGCAATTCAAGTGTAGTTTCTAACCAAACCTGTTTGGTAGATTGTGATCTACTACACAAGACCCTTCTTATAGTCTCTATGCCCACCATGCATAGAAGACTCTTGAAATCTTGCTTTAATTAAGGTCACAGCCCTCTAGCAACAGGATACTTTATTTGTCGTTCGTCATGAAACTCTCACTGATTAAAGCTAGGTTCTACACTTAGTGTAACAGTGTTGCTACAATTGTGCATAAATATCATTAGTAACATTTAACTACACATCATCAGTCTCCATATTGCTCTCATTTTCTTTTTCCGCTGGCATTCTTTCCATCAATTTCATCATACTTTACATCTATTCAAGTAACAAAAACTTAGTTTCCACACAGATTTCAGCATGATGATAGTAATTCTGGGGAAGTCAGGCAAGGATTTGCATGTTAGTGGAATACCTTCAAAAGAAGATAAATGTCTCATGGGCAGTTGTGGAAATGGTGTTGCAAAGTAGAAAAAGATCTTGCATAAGTGAGGGTAGTGTGATATCAGGTGTGGAGTTGGCTGCAACTAGTGTGTTGATGATGTTGGCCTGCACTGTGATACTGAGTTGCTATTAAATGATAATGTCAATTATTTTAGTACATCCATTTAATAAAAATTGAAACTTTTCTCACAATAAAAAAAAAAAAAACTGTGGTTGCATGTTGTAAGCTGGCATCAGCTTGATATCACTTGGTGTCTTGATCATATCAAGTCCCAGTTCTCTGATAAAATATACAATTTCAGCAATATGTAGCTTCTACTCCAGTTTCTTTAATATGTGGGGCTACAACTGCACATTCCATTGCCTTACCTGTCATTTGACAGGGAAACATTGGTTAGACTGGATTAAATGTCATGATGATCCCAATAATTCCAAGTAGGACATGATAAACAAGTAATAGACATAAAGTGGCCAATATGGATTGCCAATTAACAGGAGCAGTACAAATGATTTCATAAAACACATGCAAAAGCTCATGATGATTATCCAACAGTGATTCAATAAGTTCATCAGGCAAAGCTGGTTGGGGGCAGGTAGGATCAATGTTCCTGGGCCTGGTGTAGCAAGCATCTAGAGTGAGGGATGTATCTGTATTGTCATTGGGGGGGTTAATTTCAAGGTGGACATACTGTTTCCTTCACTCCAAACAATGGTGAAGGGATAGACATTCACCCCAAGCATCCAATGTGAGTGAGGCAGGTCTTATATGGTGAAAGGAATGGGGCATGTGCATGTGCATTGTCTACCATGTAAGCACAGTAACATAGGGTGCAAAGTGCAAAGTGAGCTCAAGTGAGATAAAGTAGGAGATGGTTATTGCTGTCTTTCCTATCTTGGATCCACTCATCTGCAGCTTTGACAAGTGTGCAATGTCCCTGCCATACATATTTGACCATGAGGTCTTTTCAGGACCTTATTTGATAACTGTTAGAACCGTAACTCCGGTATCAACTCCAGAATGCTGGAGATGATTAGGGAAGTGGGACTTGGCTTCACCGTATGTGGTGCGCCCTTACAAGAGTTCGGTCCCGGTTTTATGGAGATCAGAGGTAAGACTTAAGACGTAGAGACGCCAAGTCGAGCGGAGGTGTCAGAGGAGAGTCGTCAAGACTCAAGCGGAAGTACTGGGAATCGGGAGAGATCACCATCCATTGGTGACTTGACTTAAGCTCAAGCTTGAGCTGGTCATTAGTGTTGCATATGGACTTCTTGCGCTGAATCACAGAATTGGTGTTGCATGTGATGTTCTCCACCACTGTTCTTAGCCTAGCAAGTTTATTGCTGACAATGCTGGTGGTGTCATCTGAACTATCCAGCAGCGACCGAAAGCAGTGCTGGATGTTGAATTGATATTGGCAAGTAGATTATGGCCTTGACCGAACACTGATTTTGGTCCTTCTTTGACATTCTACGTCCTCCAGTAATGAATGCCAGGAAAGTGCCAGGGATTGTATTGGGTAGTATGGGCTCGGAAGCCAAATCCTCAATGACTGACTCTGATGTGGGTGATTGGATGTTGAAGCGACTGAGGCTTTTCACAATCTCAGAGATTGAGACTGTAGGGATAGGACCAGTAATGATGTTGGCACTTCGACCTGCAGCCTGGAACTCTGCACAGGTGTTCCATAGTTTGCTGGAGGGCATGTCTGGATCAGGACCATCATCGGTGACAGTGAGAGCAAAGAGCCATTGTTACAGAAATCCCCTGGATGTCCGAGGCCGAGGAACACGAGTTCGCCTCGTGGATTACTGTGTGGGAACCTGAGGACTCCAATTCTGATTTCCTCCATTTCTTTGATCTTCCTTCTGATTCCTTTGATCCTTAGACGGAGTTCCGTTCTTCTTCTGCTCTTCTCTTCCAACCAGAACTCCTGATCCTTTGCGCAGTCCACAGTATGTCTTCCTTTTGTTCCGTTCCGTTCCCTCCCGTTCCTCCCCTTGACCCTATTTCCTTTATGGACGTATCCCCTTCTAGAACGGTGTTCTGCTGTTCCATTTCCCCTTTAGGACTCCTTATTCAGGGTCTGCTCATACATATATAAATGCCCAGTGTACTTGTACTTTTCCCCAGTTAGTTCTATGCAATACAAGTGTAGTATCTAGCCCAATCCGCTGGTAACTTACCAGTTACTTG
>JBBPNN010001355.1:0-10149 GCA_038090935.1 Hortiboletus campestris
TAGAAGGGAGGATGGATGCTGAACAGTATGTGGGCATTTTGAAGCAGGGGTTGTTGCAGAGCATGGAGGATTCTGGAATTCCAGAAGATGATACTATCTTTCAACAAGATAATGATCCCAAGCACACCTCTAAAAAAGCTTAAAGTTGGTTTGAAGAACAAGAGATCAACCTTCTGGACTGGCCTGCCCAATCTCCAGACCTTAATCCCATTGAACATACTTGGAATCACCTCAAGAGATGTCTTTCAGGTTATAAAAGTGATCCTACAGGAGTTCATCAATTATGGAAAAGGGTAGTGGAGGAGTGGAGGAAGATTGATGAGGAGCAATGTCAAAAATGGATAGAATGCATGCCAAAAAGGATTAAGGCAGTTATTAAGGCCAAAGGAGCTCATACCAAGTACTGATACTTGAATTTGTATAAAGTCAAATAACTGTCCACATGCACCATTATTTTGAAATGGCTGCCATTCCATCAGATCGTATTCAAATCTTTTGGCCCTTGGATCTGTAGAGAGCCAAGAGTAAGAGCATTCTTTCATACACTCATAGGTTAGAGCATGGATTAGGCAGTATGGGGGGTTATTGACTTTAGTGGAAAATATCGAACCATGTGGACAGTTTTTTGAGCCACTGTACTAGATGAAAGACAGGATTGTCATTATTGAACTGATGGGGCCAGTCCTTTATGACAATATCCCAAAACTCCTGTACCTTGCCTATAAATCCATTGGGTGTTGTTCATGGATTCTCAAGGGTTCCACAGTAGAGGTGGAGAAGGAGGACAAAATATCCACTAAACATACTTGCAGACCCTTGAGGCAGGTTCTGATGGCTGGGGTGTGTCTTCAATGTAGCATTTGTGATAGGCACACTATGGCAAAGGTGTTCTTGTGGTGCATTTGATATAATCTTTATACTAGGCACCAATACTCCCTAAATATCTTGGGGTTAGCTTGTCATCAATGAGAGGCAACTTAAATATATTATATGTGCCCCTGGTCTCAGAGCACTGTCTGCAGTTTTGGTTAGTGATTTAGAGTCTGGTCTGGTCCAGTTTTTTACCCCTAAAAAGTGCAACTGGACCAAGACCAGTCCTAACAATGTCCCTGGACCAGGCAACCAGCAACCAGTTGTAACCAGTCTTTTGAAAGACCAGTCCATGTGCTATTGTCATGTGAAACTGACACTTAGCAGTCATGGGCAAATATACTACACACTCTCGGCTATCAATAGAACCTTGGATTGTGTAAATCAGCTCATGTGATGCCAAGATATCACTGTTTTGAGGTCACATGTCATTAAAACATAGCTAGAGAATGTATTCACTTATAATAGACCAGGGGAAAATCATAAAAATATGAGAAAATTAGTAAAAGTGGGGGAAAATGGTAGTGACCTGCCTATATAGTTTGCAAAGCAACTGGTTGCAACTGGTTTTAGACCTGTTTTGCTGTTTTCCTGATTTTAAAAAGACTAGACTGGTCAGTAATTAAATCTGGCACAACTGGCCCAATCTGGTCTGGTTGTAAGTGGTCCAGTTTGGTCCAGTTGCCAGTCTTTTTGCAGTCCTGCAACTGAACATTAAAACACTAGTTTTGGTTGAGCTTGTGGGCTTCCATTGTTGCTCATTCTCATCTGGAAGACCCTTGAATGTAAAAGTAGAGTCTGGTTTGAGATTTGAGTCCCCACTGATGGAACTTGTGGCCTCACAGTGCTTGGATTGCAAAGGGTTAGGCTTATCACCTGCCTTGCGCTTAGTGAGGGTGTGATAGTTGTCCTTAAGCCCACTGGTTTGCTGGCCCTTTTCTTTTTGCTGGGTGCTTGTGATCAAACTGCAGATTCCAGTGCTCAGCATGCCTGTGAATCTAAGTGACCAAGTAATTTAGCTGATAGGGCATGCATGCACAATAAAGAAAAATACTACCTGGTGTTCTAAGTCTCTGGCTTGCACTTTCCTGCTTTCAAGTTGGCTGGCATGGGCTGGATATAACATTCATGGAGTCCATCGGTGTTTGCACAAGTGGGTCCCTCTTTGCATACAGCCTTGATTATCTCACATGTCACCTTTGTGCATCTCCTTTTGGAAGGCTTAGCTGGGGAGGGCAACTCCATCACAAAATTTGTCAAATGTCAAGATATAGATATATATGGATGGATATAATCCCTGTTGAATCCAGCGTGCCTGCCAAAGTCTTAGCATAGATATATTTTAATATGAACAAACTCAATTAATACTTGACCGTTGTACATAGGATTACATCAGGATATCGTCAGGTTTATATACTACTGGAAAGGCAAGGATGACTAAACATATGGAAGGAGAGAGAAGTTCATAGAACGTTTAAGAAGCATGACGTGAGAGGAAGATAAGAAAGAAGCAAGGAAGGTGAGATAAACAAGTACACAGTTGAACACAACAAGATAAGGTGGGAATGTGGTGGAACACGATGGAACATGATGGAACATTACAGTAATGTGACAGAATGTTCAAGAAAGGTCAAGAAAAGAAGCAAGAAAAGAGTAAATCATAACATTACCCTCTTAGTAGAATCAAGTCCATGATGAAGATATTCAGAGATCAATATACCCTCCACAAGGAGATCTGGTCATGTTTCCGACAGCAGTATCAGAGTAATCATTACAGTTATTGTACTTGGGGAGGGGGAGTGAGGAGGAGGAGGAGGGATAGGGAGGGCATAATGAGAACCTCAGGAAGATGATGAGGAGTGGGATCCTTAAGAGGAAGGATGGGAAGAGAGAGGAGAGGGGCGGTGAAGGGGACAGGCACGAGCTGTATGACCTGGTTTCCATCAATGACGATGAGGGTATTGGTAAGAGCAACAGTTGGGACAAATATGACCAAGTTGTCTGCAGGAAAAATAGGTTTCATTAAAGCGGGGGTGGGTGGAGACTAGGGGAACTGATCCATCTCTGTCAGACCAATGAGAGTGAAGGGAAGCATGAGTGACACTAGAAGGGAAGTGTTATGCTAAGCGTAGAACCTAGCTTTATCCGGAGGAGTCACATGATGAACAATGGAGAAAGTCGGAAGATAGTTCTGCCCTAGGTCCTAATGTTACCCTAGAGGCACGATGGAGTTGAAGAGTCTACTGCGCTAGGTAGGCGAAGAGACTATGAGAAGGGTCTCAACAAGTAGACTCGCGAGTCCACAAGCAGGTTGGGCTAGATACTACACTTGTATTGTATAGAACTAACTGGGGAAAAGTACTAATACACTGGGCGCTTATATACGTATGAGCGGACCCTGAATAAGGAGTCCTGAAGGGGAAACGGAACAGCGGAACACCGTTCTTAAAGGGGATGTGTCCATAAAGGAAACTGGGTCAAGGGGAGGAACGGAAAGGAACGGAACGGAACAAAAGGAAGACATACTGCGGACTGCGCAAAGGATCAGGAGTCCCGGTTGGAAAAGAAGATCAGAAGGTGAACGGGACTCCGTCTATGAGTCAAAAGAATCAGAAGGCAAATCGAAGAAACAGAGGAAATCGGAATCGGGGTCGTCGGGACTCCATCTATGAGTCAAAAGAATCAGAAGGCAAATCGAAGAAACAGAGGAAATCGGAATCGGGGTCATTGGGAAAAGCAGAAGAACCCATGAGGCGAACTCGTGTTCCTCGGCCTCGGACATCCAGGGGATTTCTGTAACAGGAAGTTGGAATTGTTGTCACTGGTCCAGGTGTATTCCATAGCACTGATGGTGGCTTCCTCAATGAGGGAAAGGGGAGAGGAGGAAGCAGACTGGGGGTTTCTAACCAAGGTAGAGTGGAATAAGGAGGGGGAGTTGGGAGTCGAGAATAATCCTAGAAGGTAATGGTCAAGATCCTTGAGAAATTCGAGCATGCCTAGTTGATAGAGGGTTACTAGCAGGTATCCCTGCATGTCTTTCTGGATGTGACAGATATACTGATGTATAGGTCAAGAAAGGAGTTCCTGAGGAATGTGTGGTAAAGGGCATAAAGGGGTGATTCAATGTCAAGGAAGGAGTTGATGGCAGTGGAAAGGGTGGGGTCATGCATGGAGTGGATGAGTTTAGAGAGATTGTCAGTGGTAGAGAAGTCATCCCTAGTTTGGTGGACATGGATTGGCATGTCAATGGATAAGATTCCATGGTGAGAGGAGGTGGTGGTAACAGCAGGGAACAAGGGGGTAAGGGCAGAGGATTCAAGCTTGGAGAGAGAAGAAATTGTAGAAATAGAAGAGTTCATGGTAGTCAAGGAAGTTTCTTAGTAGGTAAGAAGGAAGAAGCAAATAATGGGTGAAAGGGAGAAGATAGAGGGATGAAGTCTTTTATAGTTTGTGAGGGTGGACTTTTCATTTTTTAAGTACTGTTCTGGGATTTAGGAGTCTTCTTCGGCCAAATATCCTTTCCATTGGATGAGGAAGAAGTGGTTGATCAGAGGTCTGCAGTAGCATAATATTTTTTCAATTTCAATTTATTTTTTGCCAGTGATAAGATCAGGGGGAGGAGCAGGGAAGTTCTTTCCATGAACAGAATTCTCTTTGTACAGGGAGAGAAGGGAAGCATGGAACATGTTGTGGATATGTCATGTTTTGGCAATGCGGAGTCGATAGATGATTGGGGAGAGTGCCTTGGTGATGGTGAAGGGACCTTTCATTTTGGGGTGAACTTAGAGTTAAAGATAGATTATTTGAGATTTCTGGCTTCTAGCCAGACCTTGTCTCCTTTGGCAAATGGAGAGAAGTTTTGGTGAGTGTGGGAAGCCATGACTTGTCGAGCGAGTTTGTGGGCTGCAAGGGCTTCATTTCAAGCAGCGGAAAGGGTTTTTAGGTAGGTTTCAATTGCAGGAATAGAAGAGTTGGAGATTAAAGAAGAAAGAGCACAAGGTTCATATCCCATTTAGAGATAGAAGGGAGATTGTTCAGTGACAGAGTGGGGGCGGTGGTTGTGTGCAAATTCAGCATGAGAGATCTTTTCGAACCAAGAGGAGGGATTTGCTCTGCAGAAGATGTGGAGATAGATTTTGACTTCTTGGTTTACATGTTTGGTTTCTCCATCAGTTTGAGGGTGGTAAGCCGGGAAGAGGGAGAGGTTATAGTTCAAGAGTCTTCCAAGTTCTCTAGCAAAGGCAGAGGTGAACTGGGGACCACAATTGGAGATGATTTTGTCATAGAGTCCAAAGTAGAGGAAGACTTTGTGAAAGAAAAGAGAGGCAATCCCTTCAGCAGAAATAGGTTTCTTGGTAGGGCAGAGAATCACCCCCTTAGCAAGCCCATGGTCTACCATGACCAAAAGGGAATCAAAGCCTGAGGAGGGAGGAAGGTTGGTGATAAGGTCATAGGAGATCTGTTGAAAGGGAAAAGAGGCTGAGGATTTGATCAGGGTCAATGGAAGTGTGGTAGGATGAGTGTTGAACTTGTTCTGTTGGCAGATGGCACATCCCTCAATGTATTTACAAATGTAAGATGTGAGGCTGGGCCACCAGAATTCTGCTGCAACAAGCTGATGAGTTTTTAGATACCTAGGGTGACCAGCTGTTTCATGATCATGGCAGCATTCAAGGATGGAGTGGCAGAGGGGTTGGTCATCAGGGACATATACATGTCCTTTATAAGTAAGAATGCCCACTTCGTGTTGCCAGTCAGAGAGGTGGGAGCGAAAGGCAGGGGGATTAGAGCTATCCATGCTTTGGAGGGTTTGGAGGACAAGAGGGTCAGTAGTGGAGGTGGATTGTATGTGGTCAGAGAGGGAGGTGTCAATGATTCATACAAAGAGAGAAGGGGGCAGTAAGGTCACTCCTTCATTATCAAGGTCAGAGAGTAATAAAAAATCTGGTCAATGGGACAGAGCATTAGGTCCAACAAGTAGTTTTCCAGGGACATGGATCATTTTCAAGTCAAAGTCTGAGAGATCTAGGAGCCAATGAGCTTGTCGTTGGTTCAGGGCTTGAGGTTGGCAAACGTAGGTGAGGTTCTTGTGATTTGTAAAGACTTGGACAGGAAATGGAGAGCCGTGAAGATAATGGCACCAAGATTTCAAAGCACAGATAACTGTGAGGAGTTTGCAGTTATAAATGTTGTAATTTTGTTCCACTTGAGAGAAGGATTGGGATAAGTACAAGCAGGGATGCCAGTCTTTGTTGAAGTCCATCTGAAGGAGAATTGCACCAGATGCATGCTTGGAGGCATCAGTAGCAATGGCAAAGAGGGAGAAAAGGTCGGAGAGATGAAGGATCAGTTTGAATAGGAAGAGGAATTTCAGGGAGTCAAAGGAGGATTGGCAGGCGGAGGTCCAGTTCCATAGGAGATTCTTTTTAGTGAGGTTGATGAGGGGGCAAGTGATGTTGGAGTAGTCAGGGATGAAGTGACTGTAGAAGTTGGCAAAGCCAAGAAAGGAGCATATGTCCTTGACTTTAGCTGGGGTGGGCCAACTGGCAATACCATCAAGTTTGACGGGGTCCATGGCCAGTTGTCTGGGTTTCACGATCATGCCAAGATAGTCTACCTTGTCAACAGCAAATCTACATTTTTCTAACTTGAAATGTAGGTCTAATTCCATCATTTGTTGAAGTACTCATTTGGTGTGTTCTTTGTGGGTGGTAGAGTCTGGGGAGAAGATGAGAAGGTTGTCCATGTAGACAACCAGCCATCTCTTGGCAATCATATTGCGGAAGGAGTCATTCATAAATTGCTGAAAGGTGGCTGGGGAGTTGGTGAGGCCAGAGAACATGACAGTTGGTTTGAAGAGTCCTTTGTGGATAACAAAGGCTGCTTTCCATTGGTGACCATCTTTAATTTGTACATTGTTATATCCCCACCGGATGTCAAATTTGGTAAAGGTTTTAGCATCTTTCAGCTTGTTGATGAGATCAGAGATGAGTAAAAGGGGGTAGGCATCTTGGACAGTGTGTTTGTTAAGGTATCTATAGTCTTGACAAGGGCAAAGTCCTCCATTCTTTTTTTGACAGAGAAGAAAGGAGCTGCCTGAGGGGAGTTTGAGGGACAAATTTTCCCAGCATGAAGGTTTTCATCAAGAAAGTTCTCGGTGGCTAGTTGTTCTTCAGAAGAAAGGGGGTAGAGTTTTCTGATTTTTGGAGAGAAGGAATTGTTGAGGTTGATTTCATGGTCATAGGATCTGGAAGGGGGAACATGGTTGGTAGCTTCTTTGGAGAAGACTGAGGATAATTGGGAGTATTTAGAGGGAAGGGTGATTTTTGGCTTAGTGGCTTTGGCAGCAAGAGGCAGGTGAGTGGTGGTGGTGGTGAGGCGAGCGATAATTGGAGATTCCATTGGAATAAAGCAAGACCCACATCAGATGATTTGCTGAATAGTCCAGTGTTCACGGGTTCTGTTAATAAAAGCAGATTCTTCTTCCCATAGATTGTACTCAAAGAGGCAGGAATCAGTGATGGCATCAACACTAATGTGTCATGGAGGGTGAGTGGGGGGTCAGTAGGTGGAATTGTGTTTGTTTTATGTCAGTTTCATGGGTGGAGAAGAGCAGTTGGGATTTGTTGACTGATTTGTCGATGGAGAGAGTTTGGGTAGCCCAGTTGATAGTTGGGTTGGTGGACCTAAGCCAGGGAAGTCCAAGGATAACATTGTCTTTCAAGGACATGACATAGAAGTCAACCTTTTGGGTGATGCCTTCTATGCTGATGAAGAGGGTACAGGTGTACTTGATGTCTCCCTTCTTGTTTTGGGATCCATCTGCATTTCTGGGGAGAATAGGGATTTTGAGTTTTGAGACAGGGAGTTTGTTCTTTTTGATAAAGTTGTAGTCTATGCAGGAGAGGTCTGCTCCACTATCTACAAGGGTGTAGGAGTCAATGGTTTTCAGGGTGTGTGAGGGAACAATCAATTGCAAAGGAATTCACATAGATTTGCTGGAGATTAGTACAGATATGGAAGCACAAGTAATTTCTGGGGAGGCTCATGTCGATCAAGATTTCCCATCTAAAAATCCCAAGAGAAGGCTACTCTCCTCATAACTTGTTCATCATCATCATCTTCCAACTCAATGAGGGCAGGAGTTTCTTCTTCTTCCACAACTCATTGTACCATTTTGATAGGTTTCTTAGAGCTAGAAGAAAAGGAGGGACAAGTGGAGCTAAGATGACTTGCTTTTTGGCAACAGAAGCAGAGTCCTTTCTCTTGGCAATGTCGTTATTCTTCAGGAGTAAGTTTAGGGACTTTGATAGCGTCAATGTCCATGGCATTTGGGTCTCAGGTGGGTTTAGATGGTGCTAAGTAGGGTTGGACGTAGGTGGAGGGTTTCTTGTGTCTATGGGCAATTTCTTCAGCTCGTTCCCATTAGTTTGGAAACAGATAGCTTTCTTGTACCATCTGTCAATGGTGTTGGGAGGGGTCTCCATCTGATAGATTCGTTTCATAAGAGGGGGAGGGATGGCGACTGAGTACAATCAAATGAGAACCGCTTCATTGTTGATCCCAGATAGGGTGACATTGTTCTGGAAACTAGAGTTGAATTTGGTGAGGGAAGGGGAATAGGTGATTCATCTATTCTTTTTCTTAGAGACCATTCATTGAGTAGATAATTGAGTAATGGTGGAATCTTTCTGATCTAGGTGTTTGAAGGAAGTTTTGAATGCAGTGCAGAAGGCAGCCCACATTCCAAAGTTAATTGTGGCTCCACTGATGGCTTTCTGTTGGAAGGTGGATGCCCAAGTGAGGGCAGATTTCTTGGTCATGTAAGAAAGGGCAAAGGTAATCTTCTTAGGATCAGTGTCATAGATGGCTTCGTTGGTGTGGAGATAAAATTGGACAGAATGGAGCCATTGGAGAGCCAGGTCATAAGATCCATCATAGTGGTCAGGTAGTGGCTTTTTTCAAAGCTCCACCTTCTTTTCGACTGCCTCCACAACTTCAAACACAAGGTTCCCACCTCTCTCCAATCAATGATCATACTTGCAAAGCTCCTGGAGTACATGAACATCATGGCCCAGCTATTGAACATGGCCCTGGGCTCTGGAGCTGAAGGAAAGGGAAAAGGTAAAGTGAAGGATGATGATGAAGCCAAGGAATTTGTGCCATCTCTTGATGAAATCGAGCACATGACTATCATTGGTTGGCAGCAGTACACAAGTAAGCGTAAGCCCAATGACCATGCTCACAAGTTTTCAGCTGTGAAGCATAAGGGCCCTGACCCTCAGTTCCAGCAGCAGCAGCAACCTCCACAGCAGCAGCAGCAACAATGTTACGCTAAGTGTAGAACCTAGCTTTATTGGTGTGAGTCACGTGATGAACAACAAGTAAAGTAGCAAGTCTTGAGCTTGAGGGCCATGTTAACCTCAGAGCTAGTCAAAGAGTCTACAACGCTTGGTAGGTGTAGAGACTATGAGAAGGGTCTTGACAAGTAGATCACAATCTACCAGTGGATTGGGCTAGATATGACACTTGTATTGCATAGAGCTAACTGGGGAAACTACAAGTACACTAGGCATTTATATACTGTGAGTGGACCCTGAATAAGGAGTCCTGAAGGGGAAATGGAACAGCAGAGTGCCATTCTAGAAGGGAATACGTCCATAAGGAGAACTGGGGGAAAACAGAACACAGAAAGGAACAATAGTGGAATAAAGGAAAACATACTGTGGACTGCGGAAAGGATCAAAGAAGAGAAGCAAAGGATCAAGGAGTTTCAGTTGGAATGAAAGAGCAGAAGAAGAATGTAACTCCGTCTAAGGATCAAAAGAGTCAGAAGGAAAATCAAAGAAACAGAGGAAATTGAAAGAAGAGTCCTCAGGTTCCCATGGAGTAATCCACGAGTTGAACTCATGTTCCTTGGCCTCGGACATCCAGGTGATTTCTGTAACAAACAACAGCAGCACCTGCAAGGGCAGTTGCAACAGCAGGGAGAGGGCTCCCAGCAAAAGAAGAAGAGGACTTTCTGTTACAGAAATCCCCTGGATGTCCAAGGCCGAGGAACACGAGTTCGCCTCGTGGGTTTCTTCTGCTTTTCCTGACGACCCCAATTCCGATTTCCTCCATTTCTTCGATTTGCCTTCTGATTCTTTTGACTCATAGACGGAGTCCTGTTCACCTTCTGATCTTCTATTCCAACCGGGACTCCTGATCCTTTGCGCAGTCCGCAGTATGTCTTCCTTTGTGCCATTCCGTTCCTTTCCATTCCTCCCCTAGACCCAG
>JBBPNN010001356.1:0-10125 GCA_038090935.1 Hortiboletus campestris
TATTGTTTCCCAGCGTAGGATGTGGCATTGATTCAGTGCCAGGTCATTCCACAGCAACGCGGTGCTGCATGCACCGCACACCGTGATGACATCTCATATGCTACTTTAGCATAAGAAACAAACTTTGTGGCCTTCAGGGCTGCTCCAGCTGGAAGCCACTGCTCTGCAGCCACACATGAACAATGTTTGATTTGCTGTGGAGGCGAGCATGGACTTAGAAGTGCTTAGACACTAGGTAAGTTAGACACTTCAATGCATACTTCAAGTCTTCAACGACTCACTCTCTATCGGGAATCTATGATTCAAAATATTAATTATTTACTTCGTTTGGGTCACTCTTTATGATTACTAATACATTCTAGACCCTTATGACATAACCATGTCATCATTTCTATTCTTATCCAGATGATGTCATATCACGCCATAATGGCTCTTAGCCAATAGCATTTAACCCGCTACTGCAGATTGCACCATTACTTCTCACGATTATTTCACAATTGTACCACCTTCTCTATTTAAAGGATATCACAATACGTAAAACAATACTTGTACTGTATATAAACCCAAGTACTTTCATACTCAGAATCTAAGCTCTCTCACATCCCCACCGAGTGATAGCTACTAGCAACAGTCTTCCCTACTGCGAAGTACCTAAGTGAGTATTCTCCTCACTGGTTCACCCTTTGCTGTTATCTCTGCACCCAGCGAGATCTTGCACTCTTGTTAGGTTATGAGCCCCACCTAGGCAAAGGCTCATCTTTGATGTCCTTAATCTGCCTCGCATTGTACAACGCAGTATGGCTTGATCTACTCTATGTGTTACAGAAATCCCCTGGATGTCCGAGGCCGAGGAACACGAGTTCGCCTTGTGGGTTTCTTCTGCTTTTCCCGACGACCCCGATTCCGATTTCCTCTGATTCTTCGATCTGCCTTCTGATTCTTTTGACCATTAGACGGAGTTCCATTCACCTTCTGATCTTCTATTCCAACTGGGACTCCTGATCCTTTGCACAGTCCGCAGTATGTCTTCCTTTGTTCCGTTCTGTTCCTTTCCGTTCTTCCCCTTGACCCAGTTTCCTTTACGGACGTATTCCCTTCTAGAATGGCGCTCCGCTGTTCCATTTCCCCTTTAGGACTCCTTATTCAGGGTCCGCTCATACGTATATAAACGCTCAGTGTACTTGTACTATTCCCCAGTTAGTTCTACGCAATACAAGTGTAGTATCTAGCCCAATCCGCTTGTGGACTCGCAAGTCTACTTGTCAAGACCCTTCTCATAGTCTCTTCACCTACCAAGCGCAGTAGACTCTTCGATTCCACCTCATGCCACAAGGGTAACATAGGACCTTGGGCAGAAACCTTCCGACTTTCTCCGTCATTCGTCATGTGACTCCTCTGGATAAAGCTAGGTTCTACACTTAGCGTAACACCTTGTACCTTCCGCAGGATCTCTCCTCAAACTGGGTTCATTGTCTTCTTTGTTGTCTGCATGCATGTTGTCAATAATGAGAGTGCAAGATCTCACTGGGTGCAGAGACAACAGTGAAGGGTGAACCAGTGAGGAGAATACTCACTTAGATACTTTGCAGTATGAAGGACTTGTTGCTTGTTGCTATTCACTCAGTGGGAGCAGAGAAGAGCTTAGATTCTGAGTACGAAAGTACTTGGGTTTAAGTAGTGTCTATCTACTATTTGTATGTGTTATGATATCCTTCTAAATAGAGAAGGTGGTACAATTGTGAAATAATTGTGAGAATGAATGGTGCAATGTGCAGCAATGAGAGATAAAGGCCATTGGCTATTAACCATAATGGTGTGATAATCGCATGATATGACACCATCTGAATAAGAATAGAAATGATGTCATAGTTATGTCATAAAGGTCTAGAACATGTGACGTCATGGGTCTAGAAAGTATTAGTAATCATGAAGAGCGACCCAGACAAGATAAGATAATAATTATCAAATCATAGATTCTCAATAGTCAACCCCCAGCACATATGCATGCCTTTCTAAGAGCACAGCATCACGACCAATGCCAATCCCTGCAAAGCGTGCAAACATGTCTCAGTCGGCAAACCTGCGTCCATTAGTGTACACCAGTTAACTACAACGAAAAGATTACACTGACATATTCACATAATATCCTGCCCAATCATCAGTTTCGCCTTGCAGTCTGGCTACCGAGTGGCCCCTCCGTAATAGTTGATCGGTGTGACCATTGGCAAATGCTGGTATGAGGTGACAACCACGGATCACTAGAGAGGGATCCAAAAAGCCAAAAGCAGGGCTGTCTTCTTGTTCAGGCACGAAACCGACCTTGGGAAGTGCACAGTGCCTGAATCCCCACTTGTGTCCTGGATCAATCCCAAGCCAACAGACCCAAAGCATCTCTAGCGTCTCCTTGGAATGACTAACACCACCTGGACAGAAGTGGACCTCAATGTGGAATGCTTTCAATAGCTGACAATACCAGAAGGTGTTATGCTAAGCATAGAACCTAGCTTTATCAGCGAGAGTCACGTGACAAATGACGGAGAAAGTCAGAAGGTTTCAGCTCATGGTCCTACATTACCCACGAAGCTTTATTGGTGAAGTCGAAGAGTCTACGATGCTTGGTAGGCGTAGAGACTATGAGAAGGGTCTCAACAAGTAACTCGCAAGTTACCAGCGGATTGGGCTAGATACTACACTTGTATTGCGTAGAACTAACTGAGGAAAAGTACAAGTATACTGGGCGTTTATATACATATGAGCGGACCCTGAATGAGGAGTCCTAAAGGGGAAACGGAACAGCGGAACGCCGTTCTAGAAGGGGATATGTCCGTAAAGGAAACTGGGTCGAGGGGAGGAATGGAAAGGAACGGAATGGAACAAAAGGAAGACATACTGTGGACTGCGCAAAGGATCAGGAGTTCCGGTTGGAAGAGAAGATCAGAAGATGAACGGAACTCCATCTACGTGTCAAAAGAATCAGAAGGAAGATCGAAGAATTGGAGAAAATCGGAATCGGAGTCCTTGGGAAAAGAAGCAGAAACCCACGAGGCGAACTTGTGTTCCTCGGCCTCAGACATCCAGGGGATTTCTGTAACAGAAGGGGTGACGGTTGGAATCTTCTTCCCTTGACAATGTTATTAGAAAGGAATGACCATCAGGTCGCAGACAATCATAGGCCCAGCAGATATCATAGCTCGTGTAGTTGATCTGAAGAATTTTGGATTCCACCACATGGTCGAGGTTGAGCTGCATTTCATTTCACTGCTCTGGTGTGAGCAACCACTCATTGCCATCAAAATCAAGGCTGAGCAGCCTTGACAGCATGTGGTCCTTCAGACACGCCACAAAGTTCGGATAAGAGGCATGTAAGTAGGTGCGAGAGGTACACATGACAGTCTCACTTCGATAGCCGGGTCATTGGTGTGCTGGGAGAGGAACTGTGGGAGACTAAAAACATTATCTTTTCATCCCTGGCTTGCCATCAAGTGATGTAACATGGATGACACATTAATGGCATGCACGTCCGTATCTGTCAACATGTTGTGCAACCCTTGCCATTTCAGGAGGGTTTTTTGACGCTCTTGCCTCGTGAATTGCTCCTCAACATCCTTCTTGTTTGACCGACCATACATCCTCTTGATCATACAGTGGGCCAGCTCACCCTATCGAATTAAACCCATTAGGCCGGGTGCTCGTAGGCAAAGTGAGATCCACAGTTGACTCACGACATGGGTGGTGTACAAGTCTGTCATGCTGAACACTTTTATCATGTCAACATAGTCGCCTAGAGCATGAAACTTGTAGATGTCGAGATTGAACATCTTCAGGAGCAAGACCGATCGTGGTTCTTTCTTTTGATGGCCAGCAGCATGCTCAGCTATTTCCCTCCTCTGTCGTTGCACGGCCTCCTTGGGTAGTTCGTGGGTGCGAAATGCGGCACAAGTGTGTTGTTTAAAATGATGCAGCTGATTGCCAAGCTGCCAAAAAGATTGCTGAAGGAGTACAAGGGATTCATCTGTGTGCATCCGAAGCTTGGCCAATGCATGCCATTCACAGAGTCGGAATAGCAGGGTTTGAATGCTCGAGTCATGGGCAGGAGGGAAAAGACCTTCAAATACGGGGATGGCACACTGGAGCGCAACACGTTGAGCACCATCAGCCAACCGGCATTCAAACAAACAATCACTGTACCTTGAGCACCTGCTCAAAAAACCAGGCTGGCTGCAGACTCATGTCAGCAACATCAGGTGGAAAACAGCGGATGGTATTGAGACTGAAGGAAGAGATTTGCGTGAACCTAAGATAATGCATGTCAGAAACTGCTTCACAGAAGGGTCCTGCAGCTTACCGTTCATTGAGTATCTTAATCTTGCAGGGATCAACAGCATGCACTATTCAGAGTAAGTGTTTCAGAATGCTCTTCAGGACTCCAAGCTCAAATTCATGCAACAAATCCACAACTAGGTGGCTGAAGAGGTTGAAGCCCAAGGGTGATAGTTGCTCACAGAAAGAGTTCTGGGAAGCATCATAAGGTCACTGACAGTGTAACATCAGTCAAGAGTGTTCATACCAGGGTGGGGACCAGGGATTCATTTTTGAGAATAGTTTCTATGGTTGTACCCTTCAGAGGCCGGCCAAGCTCATAGATTGCACGTTGTGCAAGTGCAATCTTCTTATGAACGTAAGTTCTGGCATCAGAAATCCTGGCCGTGAAGTCTCTGACGAATCCTATGCGATGAAACATCGATTTGGGGACCAGGCAGCGAGGACAAGGGCAGAGGCCTTTGTCCTGAATGGTGGCAAGCAGGACCCTTTGTACAGGTCAGTGTTGAGAACACAAGCACAGGATTCGTGATGGGACTGCTCACTTTTCAGGATAGTCAGCGGAGTAAGTAAATACCCAGGGGTAAACTCTCCTGAGAATCCCATCAAAGCACTTCATGACAATGCCATTCTTGTAAGCATCGACAAATTCATCATCAAGTAAAATCATCCAGATTGCTTGTATGAGTTCTCACTTGCAATGTGTGAGAAGGTCACGGTTGTCTTTCTTGTCAGAGATGGACGATATGTAAGAACTTCTTGAAGGACTCTGGCAGCTAAGGTGTGTAATGAGACGGTGCAAGCAGGGCATGGCAATGCATTTAATGTACTGAAGGGATGAAGGTGATCGGATGACAACAACCTGACTGTGGATTGGCTTGAGCATACTTGGAGAGGTTTCCGAAGAAAAGATAAATGGGCCAAGCGGACGTATGACTGAACTGTGCGAGGTGTGTCGAATCAGATCAGAACATGAGACCTGCAACCACCTTTTCCAGCCTGCAGCCGTCATCTCTTTTCTGTTTCATTATCTCATCTTGGGCTTGGTTCCATGCATTGGAGGTATACAGCTCATCGTAGACACACTGCTCGTGCCTGGTAACCGGGGACTTCCAGAGCTTCTTGAAAGGGGTGAGATGGAAGCTCTTTGAGGATGCTTCCGCAAATACTGCGCGGATGACATCAAGAATCAGTCTGTAATGAAACCCATCGATGGTAAATATCCTTCCATTACCTTCCTTGTCCCTCTCCCTTGTTGGCACTGATATGTTGACACTCATGCATCACCACTTATCAATTCCGAACGGGTCTTCCTGAGGGATCTTCTTCTGAGCTGCTTCCATCTGACAGGTCTCCCTGGAAGTGTCAAAGTTGGTGAAGTCGTGGATGTTGAAGTCCGTGGCTTGGAGAACTTCATGGACTAGTCAGGTGACTTCCGCATTGGACTTGTGGGCGCCACTGCACACTTTCCACCTCATGAGCCACCAGATGGACATATTGGACCAGGGCCATGGCGGTGAATAATTGCCTGCCTCACCCTCAGCTGAGTTGGGGCTGATGGGTTCATTGGTTCGAGACAGCTCCTCCACAGTGAGGTAGGAGTCGGGATCATGTGATGGACGATGGCGGTAGGCACGTGCGATGCCGAACCTATTGAATTGCATACAAAAGAAATTGAATACATACATGCAGAACCACACATGGCAACATGGGACTGGAAGAGTAGGGAGGGTGAGGGTTGACCGCAGGCAATGGAGGCTTAGGCAGCAGGTCTCGATACCTGGCAGGAGGTCACCGATTGCGTGATGGAAGGCATGGCTCAGGGGTGGAGTCAGCAGGCCCATCTGCCATAGATTGCACAGGTGGTTTGGGGGTGGGATCGGATAGATGTGGCAGAGAACCATATGTGTCTTGGTGGTTGCCACGCAAACGTTGACTGGATGAACCCTGGCACAAATAAGAAAAAGTTCTAAGTATTCTGTATTCTGTATCATTCACCTCACCGACCGAATTGATTGATGAACTGTGCATTGGAACTGCCAATGCATTCAGGGAATCAGCACCCTGGAATGGAAGTTAGTGGGATGACCAATAAAGAACTGGTGACAAGTACCCGAGATTCATCTCCCTGTCTGACCTGCTTCAACAGAGGCTCATCAGTCAAGCAAAAGGTCGTGCTCGCTCAGGAAATACGCTCTGCTTCAGCCGTGGTATAGATACTGCATGTTTTGTGATGCTGTGTTAGCCCTCTCTGGGCCTGGAACGTCCGAGGACAGTCAGGATGGCACTTAAAGACAGAGAACATCAGCAGTAAGAGAGACAGCTAAATTATAGGCGAAAAATGATACATTGGAATGCGAACGTGCCGTCAAAGCAATGTGTTGGGGAGGGTTGATGGAAAGATCGATTGTGGTGAGCAACCAGGATTTTATGAGGGCTCTGTTGCAGTGCTGAAGCGGGTGACATCAATCAAAATGGTGTATGCATGTGGAATCATCGATGCTCACCGCACAGATAAGATCTGGCTCGCTTGGCATGAAGGATGCGACAACGAGCAGGAAGTATCAGCCTGGTGTAATGTACTTCAGGCAGAAACACCAATCATCATCGGGTGATCTTACATACCCAGGCAGTAGGTGACCATGCGGAGTGTGAGGTGATGCATTAGAATTGGCTGAGGACGAGAGCTGTGGGTGTGTGCAAAAAAGATAGAGGGAGGGGATGACTAGTACAGCTGTTATGTCAAATGTGAGTGCTCAAACTATCAAAAGCCCTCATGATGCCCACAAAAGATGTATCATTCCATTTATATTGTCCAAAAATGATCGTACTCACAGAGGGAACTAAGAACAGGGTGAAAAATAGGTCTGCATGAAGTTACACATGGTAGTCCAAGGGAAATCGGTGGGGGAGGAGAGGGGGTCGGCCAGAATGATCAAAAAATGTTTGTACATAGAACATGCACGCCTGAGACATGACCTCATATGCTTGAGCCTGCTTGGAGGCCGGACTGGTGGACTTAGTCAATGCCGTCGCAATGATATGGTAGATAAGACTCACTACTGGCAGACCGGGTTTGAGTCAGCTCCTTATGCTGTGCTGTCCTTGTCTGGGCTCAAGTTAGATTTGGGCCCACTTGTGATGCAGCTTGTGATGAGGGTGCTTGAAATGTAATGGGAGTCGGATTTTGCATATCTATGTAGTGCCGGTTCGAGTGAGATTGTTGCCAGAAAGCAAAGGTGTCAAAACTTACAATTGTCCAGGGGGGGGAACCATGGCGCGTGTCAGATGAGGCTGGGGCTATCTTGGAGAAGTATCCTGGCTAACAGAGCTCAAAGTCGGGGTGGCAGGAGTGCTGGTTGTTGAAAGCTAAATTGTTGGCATTAGTACAGATGCATGAACATATTGTACGTACTACCATGGAACTGAATGAGTAGATATGAGCTGTGAACGTCGAGGAAAGGGCGGGGACAGTGAGGAAGTCTTGAAATAGAGACAATTCAAGGGCGGCAGGAGAGACACTTCAATGGATCTTCAACCCCACTGTTGCTTGATGCGAGATGGCGATGGGGCGATCCAATGGACACAAAGTCTGACTGCAGAGAAGAAGTTGAGTGGCACAAAGCCAACTCAGGGGAGCCTCGGGGCCTTGAAGTCCTGGGTGGGGAAGGTGAGTGCGTCATTGGCAGGAGGTCTTGGGTGGTGATGGTGGTAAGCGCGTCATTGGCAGGAGGTCTTGGTGGCAGTGTGGTCACTGTGCCCGGATATGGTACCTTGGCCCTTGGGCAGTGATGGTCAAGTGATGGTGGTGATGGTAGGTTGACTAGAGTCACATGCATTGAATAAACAAGTGGAAAATGTTCACAAATAACTTAAGTAAGTACCAAGTGCCACCGTAACTCCTATCCACATTACACGCTGTGCCACCATCACCGCCCACAGTGACTGCACCACCACCAAGACCTCCCGCCGACAACACACTTACCACCATCACCACCCAAGACCTCCCACCAATGATGCGCTCGCCTTCCCCACCCAGGACTTCAAGGCCCCAAGACTCCCCCAAGTTGGCTTTGTGCCACTCAACTTCTTCTCTGTGGTCAGACTTTGTGTCGTGCAGAGACTGCTTTTGGACTTTGTGTCCATTGGATTGCCCCGTTGCCATCTTGCATCAAGCGACAGTGGGGTTGAAGATCCATTGAAGCGTCTCTCCCGCCGCCCTTGAGTTTGTCTTTATTTCAAAGCCTCCTCGCTGTCCCCACCCTTTCCTCGATGTTCGTGGCTCATATCTACTCGTTCAATTCCATGGTAGTATGTACAATATGTTCATGCATCTGTACTAATACCAGCAATTCAGCTTTCAACAACCAGCACTCCCTCCTGCTCCCTTTCTCACCAACCTCTCCTGCACGTCAATCATGCTCCCAAGGAAACATCGCAAGGTCGATTTCAGGATACGCGCTGGTGTCCTTGGGGGACAAAGGATGCCCCACGGTGGTGACTGCAGAGCAAGGTAAGTGTGATACAGCCTGGAAACACGAAGGTACTCACTGTTGTTCTCCTTGCGCCAAGCAATTATACATGCTGCATGCAACCAGTAGCCCCCGTTGACCTGAAAATACCAGCATGAGGCGCTGTGCAGGACCACGATTCATGGATTGTCAAGCCCATGTCTCACAAGACTGTTCATGACAAGTGGGTGTGCTGCCAGCTCATCTTTCCAGAGCACTAACATTGCGAAGTCAGGACAATGCAGCAAAGCTTGCAAAGCTCCCGTGAGAAAGCGAGACTGCCTCCAGGTGATCAAGAGGTGGGTCAAGCGGTATAGGTATTGAAATCCTCTTGCGACTGCTTCCCAGGACCGTTGGGTTGTCAAATCCAAGTGCGAGATACAGTGGAACATAGATGTGTCAGGGAGATGGATGAAGTGAGTTTGGAACACCACAGCAGGATCAATGGAGAGGAATTTCAGGTAGGGAAGACTGTTGACAGCATTGACGACTACGCAATATTTACCTTGGATCTGGCCTCCTGTACGCTGAATGAGGTTCATCAGTCGAGAACAGAGTCAAAGGAGTTTGGCTGCAGTGCTAGGATGGACGGACATGCTGACAAACAAGTATAGGATCCGTTTGCACCGTATGGTAAGTGACTCTATGAGATCTTTAGCGGTGACATTGCAATAAATTGAGATCTTTCTATAAAGCATGGGCTGGAGCCTTTGCACAGAAATTCAGTACCATGTAAGTTGGCCATTCAAAGTACACTTACCACCTTTTGACGTGCTGAGCCACACGGAGATATTTAGCCAGTTTGTGCAGCTCTCTGCTGGCCAGCAAAAAAATCATCTGCTTGAGCTCGTCTGGCAGAGTGGAGCAACAGGGCCTGGATATAATGGCCATTGACAGTAGCGATGAACTATGAGATGAACAGTAGATGGTGGGCAGACAGAGTGTACCTCTCCTTGAAGGAGCGGGGTAGGCATTTAAATCTTGTGTCTTGCGCATCCTACTGATGCACCCTGCCAGGTCGTACCCTCCCCTTTCAGCATTCTTACACAACTTGGCTTGTCACATAATTTGCGTTCCATGTTGCATAGACCTAGATCTGGTGCACAATCTCAGGGTGAGCGGCGTCAGTTTACTTTTTTTTTTTTTAAAGCATGTGACGCCTTGCTGATGCATCTCAGCATGACCCAGTGTGGTGAGGGTCCAGGGGACTGGCAAACCTGAATCTCGGAACCTAATGAAAGGGTCTAGGGGGGGGCTGGTGGACCTGAATGTCGGAACCTAATAAAAGGGTCCG
>JBBPNN010001357.1:0-10118 GCA_038090935.1 Hortiboletus campestris
CCGGATCGTTAGATACGACCCAAACATGTACATACCTCCAGTAGGTACTTAAGGCTCGATGCCACCACCAGAGAACTCCAGTCTAGTTCTCTTGGTGCTTACCCTTAAAGCATTATAAGAAGGACTCCTCTTGACTTGACAAGTCTCGTCTACGCCTCTTTCGAGTCCAAGTTACTGTTGGCAACCTAAGCTTCGCTTCAAGGTTGTTTCACCTACCCCCCGATTGGAACCACCTTTCTTCCTGCCTTGGAAAAGCAGTTAGAAATTCTTGATGCTGCACAAAAGGAGGCAACCGCCACTCATGCCAAAGCCGCTGAGACTGTCAAAGAGTGCATCAGAACGAAGTTTACCCCCTGGAAAGTAGGAGATAAGGTCTGGCTCGACTCTCATAATCTCAAGTTCAATTTCCCCTCTCACAAGCTTGCCCCTCACCATGAAGGACCATTCGAGATTGATGCAGTCATTTCTCCTTATGCCTACAAACTTCATCTTCCCCTGACTTGGAAGAAACTTCACAATGTCTTCCACACCTCCCTCCTTTCGACCTTTACCAAGACAGATGAACATGGACCGAATTTCTTCAATCCTCCTTCCAAGATCATCAAAGGAGAAGAGGAGTACAAAATTGAGACCATCTGTTCTCACCGAGGATCTCCTGGACGTTGCCAATTTTTAGTCTCTTGGAAAGGTTACTCTTGCACGGAGGATACTTGGGAACCAGAATCGCATCTCTCACATGCTAAGTACATGCTGCAAGCATACAAACTCTCTTGACCCAAGGATTTTGCTATGGTGACTTCTCTCTAATCCTCATTGTTTCCATCATCTCTGCCAGCTCCGCCCCATCCACCACCTCCACTGCCCCAACCTCCGGTTATCCCATCGCCCCACTCCATGGTCTGATTGTTTGAGAGACAAAACACCTTTCGCACCTCCAGTCGATTCGGATCCTCCCATCCCTTCTTCCCATTGTGTATCCAATGAGGGTTGTACGCCATAACCTCAAAGGATTTCCTCACTATCCAACAAGTCAGCGTGTTCCCTTGACGTTTGCGTGTTGGCTTACTAAACCGCCCACATACCACAATGGGCACCTGATGCTCCAATACTCTTTCTTGGAGATCCAAGATCTTCCGTGTTAAAACCAATATGACCAGTATGGTCACCGAGACCAGACACAATGTGATGAAGGAGATTGTTACTAGGAGGAATTGATACATGGGGATTTTGTTGAATTCCTCACACTTCATCACTCACCTTTTTGACCCTCTTTTCAGTCACCTTATCTCCCTTGCTGTGCCCGCAGTCTGCAGTTCACAGCTGCACAGTCCCAACTCCACCCGATCCCATTTTGATCCGCAGAAGCTTTGGAATTCCACTTCCTCCGTGCTTCTTTCTGCTTCTGCTCCACCCGAGTCCTTCCAACTTCCCAATTTGGATTTCTCCTGGGTACTTAAGCACCCAGGAATTTCGTTTGTTTCTATAGTTTCTTTGTTTGTTTCTGATGTCTTCTTCCCCTATGGTACCTACTACCCTGTTTTCTTCTCCCATTCCTACAATTTCACTCTCTTCTTTCTCTCGACTTCCCCTACACAAGAGACATGTCGTATTTGTGTCAGTCCTCAAAGACCCTGCAGCACTCCTTCCCATCGAGCAGAGCTTGGAATTCCGGAATGACAGAGAAGTTCTCACCACTGGTCTCATTCACCTCTACCACAACTACTCCCATGGCAGACTCCATCTGGCAATGACCACCAGCCTTTCCCTCCCCGATGCTGGACAATGGAATCAGAGACTCACCCAGCAGTGGTACGAGGTTTTACAACTCCTCTTCGCTATGAATTTCTTCCATTTCTTCCACCTCATCCCTAAGGAAATCATGCAGCATACCCTCACTGCCGCTGTGGGCCTCTGTTCGGAAGAGCAGCAAAGGAACTTCCTCCCAAGATCGCCTCCTTCTCCTGAGGCTGCCTCACTCGATGAATCCTCTACTCCAGACCTTGACTCCGGAGTTGCTACTGCAGCGACCTCGGAAGAGAGCCAACCCCCTTCATCGCCAGACCCCATCCCTGTTCCATCCCCACTTCATGGACGCTGACCCACACCTGCCCCTAACCTCAACTTCTCTCAGTTGGTCGACACCCTCGAATCCATATTCCAATCCATGCCCAACCCTCGACTTGCCACCACAACTGTCCAAGGAGTTGCGCTCCCTAGACGTCGCAATCGCGCAGCTGTCCGCTGCTTTGTATGTGGCAGCCCCAGCCACCTCCATCCCAACTGCCCCACCTATCAGTGCCCCTACTGTAGGGCCTTCACTCCTGGACACATCCAATCCTCTTGTCCAGTCTACCTCTCTCGAGCCAACAGCAGGGACCCCAACAAAACTGACAGCGACAATGGAGGAATTAGTTTCTGAGATGATGTCTCAGACATACAACAGGGGTAATGTTACAGAAATCCCTTGGATGTCCAAGGCCAAGGAACACGAGTTCAACTCGTGGATTACTCCATGGGAATCTGAGGACTCTTCTTCCAATTTCCTCCATTTCTTCGATCTTCCTTCTAATTCTTTTGATCCTTAGACGGAGTTCCGTTCTTCTTCTGCTCTTCTTTTCCAACCGGAACTCCTGATCCTTTGCTTCTCTTCTTTGATCCTTTCTGCAGTCCGCAGTATGTCTTCCTTTGTTTCTTTCCGCAATCCCGTTTTCTCCCAATTCTCCTTATGGACATATCCCCTTCTAGAACGGTGTTCTGCTGTTCCGTTTCCCCTTTGGACTCCTTATTCAGGGTCCGCTCATAGTATATAAATGCCCAGTGTACTTGTACTTTTCCCAGTTAGTTCTACGCAATACAAGTGTAGTATCTAGCCCAATCCACTGGTAGTTTGTGAACTACTTGTCGAGACCCTTCTCATAGTCTCTACGCCTACCAAGTGTTGTAGACTCTTTGATTAGCTCTGTGGATAACACAGCCCACAAGCTCAAGACTTCCAACTTTACCCATTGTTCATCACATGACTCTCGCCGATAAAGCTAGGTTCTATGCTTAGCGTAACAGTAACAGAATGTGAAACGTATGTATAGTGAAATGCGTATCACATCTCATGACACAATGATGTCATGGTCTAGATCAAAGATAAGAGAAACTTATCTAATAATGGTGAGTAATATGGATAGCATAAAGATGAGGTCATAGATCGCTCTAGAATCTGGTATCAGGAATTGAATATTAAAATATGAAATACCAGAATTCTCAACAACCTTCTCTATTTAGAAGGACACCACAATACATACAAACAGTAGCTAGACACTACTTAAACCCAAGTACTTTTCATACTCAGAATCTTAAGCTCTTCTCTCCTCCCATTGAGTGAATAGCTACTAGCAACAGTCTTCCCTACTGTGAAGTACCTAAGTGAGTATTCTCCTCACTGGTTCACCCTTCACTGTTGTCTCTGCACCCAGCAAGATCTTGCACTCTCATTAAAGACCAAGTAGGCTGGCGAGCTTCTCTCTGGAGTCTCATCTGTGCAAGTCAGATCAACACCTCAGGGGGACATGGTGTCAGATCTGCACTCAACACCCCCCCTCATGGCCACGGGGATGTCAATTTTGGTAACATCATTGTTGATACAAGAACAGTTCAGGATCCCATGCAAATATTGGAGTAACTTTGATATTCAAAAGGACAATGTTCCCTATCTACAAACAAGTATGAGAAACATGAGTGGAATGTTTCACACTGGATCAAATATTGAAATCGGGGGTTGCTCTTTGCCCTTGTTCCCCTAACCACCATCCATGGAAGCGATGGGATGATGTAGTGAATAAAGGGCATGTGGCTCAGATGACTGGCAGTCATCGCGGTGTGACTCACATAACTCAAACAAAAATATACCAAGGCTATAGCATTCTTGAACGGTACTAGTCAATATCAACGCGTGATGTCACCTCGACGAATGTCTCAAGCCTTTAGCTGTGCACGCAGGTTGGCCTCCAGAGGGCCCCTGGGACGAATGTATTGTACATAGGCGCCATCCCTGCCAAACAGTCATCAGAAATCGAAGGAATGACCACCGTGATAAAAGCGCGTACTGCAACACACGCTTGTCTTCCTTGAGCTTGAGGTACTCCTCACGGTTGACGTTTGTGAATCCCCACTTCTTGGAAACGATAATCTTCTGGCGACCGGGGAACTTGTAACGGGCGCGGCGGAGAGCCTCTTGGATGACGTGGGCATTAGAGTCCTTGCAACGGATAGACAGGATGATCTGGCCAATGTTGACTCGGGCAACCGTGCCGTATGGTTTGCCCCAGGCACCACGCATGCCGGTCTGGAGCCTAGAAGCGAAAGTATCAGAGAGTGATACAATTCGTGACCACAAGGTGCGCACCTATCGGCACCAGCACAGGACAACATTTTGTTGATCCTCAAGACGTGGAAGGGGTGGACACGGACACGCAAATGGAAAGAATCTTTTCCAGACGTCTTGGTGACATACTTGTTGGCACAAATACGAGCGGCTTCGAGTGCCTCTGACGAAAGCTGTTCATACTCGTCCGAAACGAGATGGCAGCAGAACGGGAATTCATCGACAGAAGCACGTTTGCGTCCCAGATCGAAAATACGGATCTAAGGTGGTAGCATGAGAGTCAAAATCGGAAGGGGACGGGGGTCGATGGGAGAGACATACCTTGGGATCGGGAACACCACGGTTGTACCGGGACTTGGGGTAGGGCTTGTTCTTGCAATAGCGGTAGCAGCGAGCTGGACGGCGACCCATCTTGGCGGATTATCTGGAAAGAAACAAATTAGCAACGGAATTGCGCGGTGGTCACCCCTCGAGTCGTCGCGCCGTGTCAGTCATCCACTTGGCTTGCATTCCATCCACCACTTTTCCAACCGATCTTTCAATTCAGCCCACCGTTTTACGTCGAGGATCACGGCAACGCAACGATAATGCAAAATAAACAGAAGTTTTACTCACAAAATACACCGGGACGTCGAGGGGATAGCAGGAAACTGTGGGGAGGATACTTATAAGGTGGGAATTTTGCGGAAGGGCGATGACAAATGCGTACTGCTGAGTAAGGTCGCAAAGCTGACACACTACAACACAGCTGTGACTACATACGAACACGTCACTCATCATCAACATGGAGACTTGTAAGTTGTCGGTGCAGCATTAGTCGGAGTCACTGGGTATTCATCGTCACCCAGATGACAGGCATCTTTTGCCCAAATGATAGATGACACTCTGCCCCTCACAGGAACGGGACGAAGGTACGTGCTCAATTCTCTGACCCGTTCAGGGTAGCGTTTATGTATTCCTTGACCATCTGGCCTTCTTCTTAGCTTTCACCATTACCCTGTCCATCATGCCGTGCTCGACCATGCCTAGGGTCTCATTATTGCTTCAAAGCCATCCACCGCCACTCGAACGTTTCTATCCTCTGCCATACGTTGTAACTCGGAACCTAGCCAAGCGAATAGGTCAGCAGGCCTGCTGATTCGTAGAAGGGATCGAGGGGTGAATGTTATACCATAATCTTGGGGAATGGGGCCGACGTCATCTCCCGATGGACAAATAGCATCACCATGCCCTCTTTCGCGTTGCACTCGCACCCTCTGATGAGTCCCGGGGCAAATGATCCTTGTCGAGTGCGTTCAAATCATATGTCTGCGGTACCATACCTTCATTGTATTCAAGGCTCCCCATCCACACCTACTACCACAAAGCAAGCCGCATCATCCACTTCTCCGAGTTCCCAACCGGCGTTTGCTCCCTCACTTCATCAGCAGACATGGCCACGTCATTTGGAATGAACCACAAATGTAGGGTGTGCTCGACAGGTGTATGGGTGCGCTGACGGTGGCGACCTGGAGGGTATGTTGGCAGTTGAGGTCCGAGGAGGTGACGGGAATCGAACTGGCGACACCGAAATTAGGGATGTTTCCAAAGACGACGATCATGATCTCTCCGTTATGGAGAGTAAAATCCGGGAACTTCGTGAAGACATTCCATCCCGTTTCTTCCACATCCTGTAGTGATTGGCGCAGGCGATGACCGAGGGTGAGAGGGTGTTTCCGACAGGGCGAAAAAGCAGGGTGCAGGTAACTTTGCGCGAGTGAAGTTGGAGCTCGCTGAACACGCATCCACGTGGTGTGTGGGTGTGATAGAACCAGTGTATCATTGCCCTTTCGGTGCCAGCCTGGCCCGTGCCCGCACGCATATAACAGCGTGTTTCCAAACCACCATGTTGAATCGAGCTTGGCAAGCCTGGATGGATTCAAAAGGTACTGGTGTCTTTCTCTCGATGTGCAGAGCATTGTAATGATGTACCCACCAGTTAACAAGTTGCATACACGGGCAGAATCTCTCGTCGCTAAGTTTAAGCAAGGAGGGGGGAGGAGTTACGTCGAGGAGGCGATCAACCTTGATCGTGAAGCACTGCAACTTTGCCCACCCGGCCACCCCAAGCGATCTCTCTCTCTGACTTACCTTGCACGCCATCTCCGTGGTCGCTATAACCAATATGGAGCGACAAGTGACTTTGAGGAAGCCATCATCTTCGACCGAGAAGCACTCGCCCTTTGCCCACAAGGGCACCCTGAACGGTCGAAGTTTTTGAACAGGCTTGCAGTTGGTCTGCTCACTCGGTACAAGCAGTTCGGGGGGATGAAGGATGTCGACGAGGCCATTGTCCTCGTTCGAAAAGCACTCGACCTTTGCCCACGAGGGCGCCCAAATTGGTGGATGTCTTTGAACAACCTTGCAGTTGTTCTCTCCTCTCGGTACAAGCAGCTCGGAGGGATGGAGGACCTCGACGAGGCCATCGTCCTCGATCGAGAAGCGCTCGAGCTTCGCCCACAAGGACACCCAGATCGGTCGATGTCTTTGAACAACCTTGCGCTTAGGCTCTCCGCTCGGTACAAGCAGCTGGGAGCAGTGAAAGACCTCGACGAGGCCATTGTCCTCGGCCGAGAAGCGCTCGACCTTTGCCCACAAGGGTACTTTCTTCGATCCGACTCGTTGAACAACCTTGCATGCCATCTCTGTGATCGGTTCACACATTTGAGGCAGTTGACGGATCAGGGGGAGGTGTTCTCTCTCTACACTCAACTCGCACATGTGCCCCAAATCGTTTCTCCCGCTGATCTTTCTGCCGCTCGAGCATGGATCCTTACGGCTCAACATTTCCAGCATCCCACCATACTCCCCGCATATGAAACCTCTCTTCGATTGCTTACTCAACATCTCGCCTTTCTGCCATCATTACCTCAGCATCTCGCCATCCTCAAGAACCTCACATCGTCACTTGCAGTGGACGCGTTCTCAGCCTGTCTTCATGAACGCGCTCCTGCCCATGCAGTCGAGCTCCTCGAGCAGGGCCGGGGTGTCTTTTGGAGCCAGCTTACCCGCCTCCGTTCACCGCTTGATGATCTCGTGATATGTTGCCCGGCAGGAAAGACGCTGGCAGATGAGGTCACGCGGCTGGCCAACCTCATCCGCAATGTCATCAATTCACCGGGTGCAGATCAGCATGAGCACCTGTGCCATCTCAACCTCGAAATGCAAAGGGTTGTAACTTATGTTCGCGAGCTACCTGGTCTCTCTCGTTTCCTTCTTCCCTCGCTCTTCCCCGATCTCCAACGTGCGGCCAGCGGGGGACCAGTCGTCATCGTCAATGCGAGCGAGTATAGCTGTGGCGCACTCGTCGTCTTACTTAATCGCGATCCTGTTCATATTCCATTGCAGATCACACGGGAAGGTGTTTTTTTTTTCCTGTCAACGGAGCTCCGTTCCATGGCTGTGCGCGCAAAAAGGGTTGACATGACGAGAGAGCTCGCAGCCTTCTTGCGCAAACTTTGGGATCAGATCGTTTCGTCCATCGTCGATTTCCTCTGGAAGACCCATCCATCTCAATCACGCATCTGGTGGTGTGCCACCGCCGAGTTCTCTGCACTTCCCTTGCATGCTGCTGGCCCCTTTAGGAAGGGTCAACGGAACCTCCCCGATATCTACATCTCGTCCTACACCCCAACCCTGACTGCCCTCATTCGTGCCAGACGGTGCAATCCGTCGAGTTCTGCAACTCAACGGAAGCGTTTCATCGCCATCGGCCAAGCCGAAGCCGTTGGCGCGAGTGAACTAGCTCCAGTCGGTGCGGAACTGGATAGCATCGGTCAGCGCATCGACGGCCTCGCCACATTCACGCGCATAGATGGAGAGGAGTCTTGCATTTCCAAGGTCGTCGAAGAGCTCGGCAAGAACGATTGGGTGCACCTTGCGTGTCATGGTCTCCCAAATCCGAAGAAGCCGTTCGAGTCCGCATTCGCATTGCACGACGGACGCTTTACGATCCAACACATTATCGGTTGCGATTTGAAAAATCCAGAGTTTGCGTATCTCTCTGCGTGTCATACGACTGTCGGAGACGAAGAGAGTCCAGACGACGTGATCCACCTCGCGTCGGCGATGCAGTTCGCTGGGTTCCGTTCTGTGATCGGGACCATGTGGGCGGTGGATGATGGTGAGACGAACAAGATCACGTCGACTTTCTATGAATATATGGTGGACGAGTCTGGTCGTCTTGATCATACCCGCGCAGCGTTTGCACTCAACAAGACGATGAAATCCGTGAATGTACCATTTGATCAACAGATTCTTTATATCCATCTTGGTGCCTAGTTCTAGTATATCTCTGTTCGCTTTACGCTTAGTTACTTGTTACATTGTGTAGTGGGTCTTACAGCAGTTTTCATTATTCTGTGGAAGGTCGATTTCGATTTCGATGTTCGCTTAGTAGCCGAACAGGGACCCCGAGAGCTCTTTCCAGAGGCTTGAGTGAGCATGCATGACGTGTTTTATGCCTGCCATGTTCTACTCGTCCATCAGAGAAGGCCCATTCAAGTTTGTTTGCAGTAATTCTCACTGTCTACATTTTAAAAAACATAAGAGTCCAAGATGAAGGAGCTTGTCTCGTCTCTCGTATCAACAAAAGCAACTATATTGAATTTTTACACAGTATTCATTGAGGATTTGAGGTAGCTACAGTATGGTGATGTCAAACAATGCCAAAATGAATCAGAAATCTTCGTCTGCTGTGGTGGGGTGGTGCCGACATCTAGTGGCACAGGGGTAGGTGTACGGATTGTGCACTACAATGTCAGACTTGCTGCTGCTTGCATAGCGACCAAGGACTTGGACCTGACTGCTATGGTAGACAAGTGACTTTTTGACACCAGGGGCGGCGCAGGTATGCTTGGCTGTATGTCCATTGTGAAAAAGAACAGGAATTTTCAAGTTTGGACAGAGCGACGCGCGTCGATGCGTGGCATGGTGTGGAAGGTAGCTAGAAAGTTGACAGTACAGGTCCCTTACAAGTACTCTTGGGGTCCTTTCTCGGCTACTAAGCGAACATCGAAATCGAAATCAGCTTTCCACAGAATAATGAAAACCGCTGTAAATGCACTTTTTGTTGCACTATGAACGTATCTAAACTCCGCTTGACTTGTCGGGGATGCCTTGCAATATTGTCACTGATCGTTTGTTGCACACTACTTGTAACCCCGTACCAGCCTGACTCGCATACCCATATTATGAAAACTTGAATTCGACCCTCCCCGGCCAGTCTTCACGATTCCCCCTCCCCCTCGCCTCCTCAAAAACAGTATGGTGAACCACGTATCGCAGACTATGTTGGACAACACGGTTGCAGGAGTCGTACTAGACGAGGGCTTCTCGCATTCGGACGGCATCGTGTCAATCCCACAAACAGGTTTAGAGGATGTCGGATACCGATCTAGCACAGTGGACCACTTGTCGCATATGCGGGACAACGATGGCTTCTCCTTTGACGGCGCCGTGTCGGTCTCGGGAACAGATTTAGGGGATGTCAGATACCGGTCTGGCATGGCTGATTTGCTCCGCGGCAGCGTGGTCGGTCATCTAACCAACTAACTTGCCGCCAGCTCATGCAGCTTGCGTTACAGTATCGGGTTCGGAAGACAACGATCTTAAGGGCAACTAGGTGAATCGTTGCCCACCGAGATTCGTAACCCAAGGCGGAGCTGACGTGGGCAATCTTCACAGGGCCTTCGTGAAAAAACAG
>JBBPNN010001358.1:0-10113 GCA_038090935.1 Hortiboletus campestris
AGCAAAGTGTAGCAAAAGGTGTAGTAAAAAAGTGTGGTAAAAAGATATAGCAAAGTGTGGTCAAAAAGTGTAGCAAAAATGGATTGGAAGTAGTACCACTATGAATACAGTACTATGAATACTATGAAATCACTATGAAAATACTATGGATACTATAAGATCACTATGAAAATACCATGGACTATGAACACTATGAGTACTATGAGTTATCTATGAAAACACTATGAACACTATGAGCACTATGGCAAAAACCTGTATTTGCTGATGTACCACAAATAATGTTATATATCAATAGGCTAGTGTTAAACTTGAGCTCTCCCCACCAGCTTCCCTTTGATGAGTGATGTATCAGTGATATATCATTTCATTATGGTGAGCTCATACATACATCAGTGTGATACATAACCCATGCTTGCTGCCTGTGTGATAGATAGCAGGCTGAATTTCTTGATATATCACCTGTGTATATTACCTGTGCTTGCCTGTGCATTAGCAGGTGTTACAGAAATCCCCTGGATGTCCAAGGCCGAGGAACATGAGTTTACTTCGTGGATTACTGCATGGGAACCCAAGGACTCTGGTTTTGATTTTCTCCGTTTCTTCAATCTTTCTTCTAATTCCTTTGATCCTTAGAGATCTTTGTCCAATGGAGTTCCGTTCTTCTTCTGCTCTTCTCTTCCTATCAGAACTCCTGATCCTTTGCACTGTCTGCAGTATACATATCTTCCTTTGTTCCACTTCCGTTTCCTTCCATACATTCCCCTTTGCCCTATTTTCCTTATGGACGTATCCCCTTCTAGAACAGCGCTCCACTATTCTGTTTCCCCTTTAGGACTCCCTATTCAGGGTCCGTTCACAGTATATAAACGCCCAGTGTACTTGTAGTTTCCCCAGTTAGTTCTATGCAATACAAGTGTAGTATCTAGCCCAATTCGCTGGTAGCCTTGCAAGTCTACTTGTCGAGATCCTTCTCATAGTCTCTATGACCACCAAGCGTCCTACAAGAAGGAAAGATTGTACCATCAAAGTCTCCCCAGGCTTTTTCGTTTTTCTTTGTGCCAAAGAAAGATGGAACCTACTGTCCTTGTCAGGACTATAGGTATCTTAATTCCCACATGATCAAGAATGCTTATTCTCTTCCTCGTATCGCTGATCTTATCGACACTTTAAAACACTCACAGTACTTCACCAAACTAGATATCTGTTGGGGCTACAACAATATCCGAATACACCCCGAGGATTAATGGAAGGCCGCCTTCACCACCCCTCTTGGTCTCTATGAGCCCACAGTAATGTTCTTTGGACAATGCAATTCCCCTCTGACATTCCAGGTGTTCATGAACCATATATTTGCCAACTACCTTACAGAAGGTTGGCTTATCATTTACATGGACGATCTGATGGTTCATTCCAAGGATTATGACGAACATGTTAAACGAGTTCGTCTTGTTCTCCAATGCCTTAGAGAACACAAACTAGGCATAAAGCTGGAAAAGTGCACGTTCTGTGCACCCAAAGCCAAATATCTTGGAATGATCATTGGAGAAGGTCAGGTTTCTATGGACCCTGTGAAACTGACCACTATCGAGGAATGGATCACTCCCCGCTCCGTTAGTGCAGTATGTTCATTCATGGGCTTCTGCAACTTTTATAGGAAGTTCATCCTGGATTTCTCTAACATCTTACAGCCACTTCTTTCTTTGACAAAGAAGAACGCCACTTGGCAATGGTTACCGGATCATGAGGCTTCTTTTCAGAAACTCAAGGACATGTTCCTCCAACGGCCAGTATTGTGATACCCTGACACCAACCATCCATTCTATGTTATGACAGATGCTTCTCTCTGTGCCTCAGGTGCCGTTCTGATGCAAAAAGATGGCAACGGTGATCTCCATCCCTGCACCTACTACTCAAAGACCTTCGCTCCGGCTGAGTGAAACTACGATATCTATGACCGAGAACTCCTTGCCATCATACAAGCCCTAGAGGAATGGCGACAATACCTCACGGATACCCACCACCCGGTCACAGTCATCACGGACCACAGGAACTGGACGTACTTCAAGTCTCCTCAGAATCTCTCTCACCGACAGGCTTACTGGTTGATGTTCTTACAGGACTTCGACCTCCACTGGAAGAACCAACCTGGCTCTGCCATGGGTCCTGCAGATGCGCTCTCCTGTCGGAATGTCATCGATACATCTGCTGACAACATTGCTGTCACCCTTCTCTCAGACGTTCCCAAAGTAACAGACGTCTCCAATGTCATCATTGGGCAAATGGACGTTCTCATCACAGAGAAAATTGCCCACCACACCACAGAAGATCCTCTTGTCTCCAATGCTGTCAGAGCCTTGACAGACGGCAACTCACTTTTCCCTTGAGCCTCCCCGAAGGACTGGAATTTTATTAATAGAGCCTTGTATTTCAAAGGCTGTCTTTATGTTCCCAAGCCCGCCCAGCAAGACCTTGTCAGGTCCCTCCATGATTCACCCACTGGGGGTCATGGAGGGTATTTCTGCACTGTTCACCTAGTGCAGCGTGACTATTGGTGGCCTGGTCTGACCACCTTTGTCTGCCGCTTTGTTGCTGGTTGCGCTATTTGTCAATCAAACAAGGTCAACACTCATCTGGTGGCTCCTGGGTTGTGTCCTATTTCCTTGAACGCGAGTTGGCCTTTCCAGCAAATTTCATGTGATATGATTACCAACCTCCCTCTATCCTCTGATTTTCATTCTGTGCTGGTCGTGGTTGACCATGGACTTACTAAGGGGGTGATTTTCATCCCTTGTAACAAATCTATCAACACAGCAGGGATAGCATCCCTCTTTTTCAAACACGTCTTCTGTCGATTCGGACTTCATGACAAAGTCATCTCTGATGAAGGACCCCAATTTGCTTCCGCCTTCGCTAAAGAGCTTGCCCAGCTCTTATCCTACAATGTTGCCCTCTCCACCACTTACCACCCTCAGACTGATGGAGAATCTGAACGGGTTAACCAGGAACTCAAAACCTATCTCTGCATCTTTTGCCAAGGAAATGCCTTGAAGTGGGCCAAACTTCTCCCGATGGCTGAGTTTTCACATAACTCTGCCGTCCATTCCATTATCAACGTCACTCCATTCTCCCTGATGCATGGGTACGAACCCTGTGCTTACCCACCAATTGGAACCACCTTTCTTCCTGCCTTGGAGAAGCGGTTAGAAATTCTTGATGCTGCACGAAAGGAGGCAACTGCCGCTCATGCCAAAGCCACTCAGACTGTCAAGGAGCACATAGGAATGAAGCTTACCCCTTGGAAAGTAGGAGATCTAGTCTGGCTCGACTCTCGAAACCTTAAGTTCAACTTCCCCTATTGCAAGCTTGCTCCCCACTGCGAAGGACCATTTGAGATCAACGCTGTCATTTCTCCTTACGCTTACCGACTTTGTCTTCCCCCAACTTGGAAGAAGAGGAGTATGAAATCGAGACCATCTGTTCTCATCGAGGATCACCTGGACACCGACAATTTCTTGTCTCTTGAAAAGGCTACTCCTGCGCCAAGGATACTTGGGAACCAGAATCGCACCTTTCACATGCGAAGTATATGTTGAGGGTGTACAAACTCTCTAGACCTAAGGAGTTTGCTATAGTTACGTCACCCTAATCTTTGACATTGCCATCATCTTCTCTGGCTCCACCCCATCCTCCTCCACCGCCGCCCCAACCTCCAGTAATTCCATCGCCCCATTCCACGGTTTGATGGTTAGAGAGACAGAATACCTTTCACTCCTCCAGCCACTTTGGATCCTCCCATCCCTTCTTCCCATCATGAATCCAATGAGGGTTGTACACTGTAACCTCAAAGGACTTCCTCACTATCTGACAGAGTCAGCTCGTCCCCTTGACATTAGCAAGTTGGCTCACTAAATTGCCCACACACCACTATGGGCACCCAACACTCTGACACCCACTCCTGGAGATCCAAGATTCCCTGTGTTAGAATGAGGATGACCAGCACAGTCACCGACACCAGACACAACATGATAAAGGAGATCATTACGAGTAAGAATTGATACATGGGAATTTGCTTGATGACCTCGCATGCTTCATCACTCACCCTTTTAACCCTTCCTCTGATCACCTTATCTCCCTGAGCTGTGTCCGCAGTCTGCAGCATCACTGCCATCCGCAGTCCTGACCTCACCTGATCTGTTTGGTTCTGAAGAAGCATTGGTGATTCCGCTCTTCCGTGCTTTTTTCCGCTCCCGCTCTGCCCAAGTCTTCCTGGTTTCTCAAATTGGATTTCTCCTGGGTATTTACAGTGGTTTTCATTATTCTGTGGAAAGCTGATTTCAATTTCGATGTTTGCTTAGTAGCTGAGAAAGGACCCCAAGAGTACCTGTAAGAGACTTGTACTGTCGACTTTCTAGCTACCTTCCACACCATGCCATGTGTCGACATGCATTGCTCTGTCCAACAAACAAAAAGCAAACTTGAAAATTCCTGTTCTTTTTCACAATGGACATACAGCCAAGCATGCCCGCGCCACCCCTGGTGTCAAAAAGTCACTTGTCTACCATAGCAGCCAGGTCCAAGTCCTTGGTCGCTATGCAAGCAGCAGCAAGTCTGACATTGTAGTGCACAATCCGTACACCTACCCCTGTGCCACTAGACGTTGGTGCCACCCCACCACAGCAGACAAAGATTTCTGATTCATGACTGCCCATGAGTGATACATTGCTAGTGCTCACAGCCCTGCCAACCCCTCAAGGATTGATTTATTATGGTAAGCTCATACACTCAATCTGACTGATACATCACATGGTAGATCTTGGACTGCCCACGAGTGATACATTGCTAGTGCTCGTGGCTCTGCCAATCCCTCGAGGACTGATTTATCATGGTAGGCTCATACTATGCTCTCACACTAGGATTGATCCAACTGATACATCACACGGTAGATCTTGGACTGCCAACCATGACAAGTGATACATTGCTGATGCTCATGGCCCTGCCAATCCCTTGAGGACTGATTTATCACGGTAAGCTCATACTACGCTCTCACACTAGGGTCGATCTGACTGATACATCACACGGTAGCTCTTCAAGTTGGGCCCTGCCGTGTGATACATTGTTCGCGCTCACAGACTCTCATACTGACTGATACATCATACAGTAGATCTTGGACCGCCCACGAGTGATACATTGCTAGTGCTCACGGCCCTGCCCACCCCTCAAGGACTGATTTATCATGGTAAGCTCCGAGTTGTATGCTCTCACACTATGGTTGGTCTGACTGATACATCACACAATAGATCTTGGATCGTCATGAGCAATACATTACTAGCGCTCGTGGCCATGCCAGTCCATCAAGGACTAATCTATCACAGTAAGCTCATATACTCTCACACTGGTCGATCCAACTGATACATCACACGGTAGCTCTTTAAGTATGCCTACCTGCCGTGTGATACATTTGTTTGCGCTCACAGGTTCTCATCCCCATCAAATGGTGACACGCGGCTGAGTGGATGGTTGGTATATCATGGTGAGCTGCATTCATGTCCCTTGGGGGGTTCGACTGATACATCACTTCAAATACATCATTCCGAATCAGTGACTGGAAGTCGCTGTTACTGCAGTCGATATATCACACCCAGCAAGCATGACTGCTTGTTAGTGGGCCAATATATCACTCATGCACTGCTCTGGTTTTCTGTCCCGAATTGAACATTAGGGTGAATAGGAAGATACATCACTGATACTCTACTAGTAAGACTCTGATACATCATTCCTGTAATTCTCCCCGCCCAGCTCTGGGTATTTGGAATCATTGGTGAGCAATGTAGGTATTGTCTACCACAAAGATTTGAATGCAGAAAGTGTGCCTGCCTGGAGGGCAGCCTGGTGTTTAGCATAAGCAGCCGAACCCTCACAGTCAGCATCTGTTTCAAACGTGCAAGCAGACGCATGCTGCATCCACTGATCCTTCTCCCACTCTAAAAATACCTGCATTCTTCGCATTTCCTCACTGAGTAAGAGCACTTCCTCTGCCCATTGAGCTTCGTGGGCACGTGCTTTACACCATTCGATTCACAAGCCTATCACAGTTGAGTCAACCCCATGCCAAGCTGGAGTAAGGTGCAGACTTACAATCTTGAAGATCCTTGTCACTCTTTCCCAAAATGCCCGGCATCTTCCAAATCCATGACAAGTCTCTGGTACCCTTCGTCTGGTCATCCAACACATCAGTCATATACCTCATGTCAGTATTGCATAATGAACGAAGCTGATTTTCCCAGCCAACCTTGGCGAGTAAGGGACCAAGTACTTGCAAAGCCTCCTGTGCAGCCATGTACTTGGCTTTGGCTTGCTGTTTCTTTTTTGCAGCATGGTTGAGGGTACTACGCGCTCGCGTGTTAGCATGCTGACAATGGATATTGCTCATTTTGAACATGGAGAAGTGTGTGTGCAGTTGGATGCTCCGTCAAACCTCAGTAAGGGCATCGTTGGCTTGTGCATAGCGCAACTCCCATTTGATTCTTCACAGTCATTGATTGCAAGGGGTACCAGCGCTCAGTTCTGAAGGGAGCCAGAGTTTGACCTTCTTGGGTCTGCTGAGGGCATATACAGAAGTTGTACTTGCATCCATGCCTCCAATTTTCTTTGGAGGGCATTGCGATGTGCAGCTATGTTCGCTTTCTGCAGATCCGTAGCATGGATTCCAAGTCCCACAATCTCGGTGGCCAGAATGACGCCTTAGACAGGTTTCAAATGCGCTTCCAGTGGAAAGACTCTGCAACAATGCTTACTGTATGTCCTGAATGTCAATCCTGGATGAAATTAGTATAGATGGCGATACATCTGCATGAAGTGACACATCGGTGTGTTCTAGCAAATTCCGAGCTTCCTCTTCCACAAGCCACAACCTCATGGCCGACAGCGTCATGGCTACATGTGGTCATTCAACACAGATCATGCCAGTTATCCAGTCATAATCACTCACGTGTGATTTGACTCTCAAAGGGATTTGGTTGAGCCTGGTCTTCTTCCCATTCTTGCACATCAATGCACCATTTCTCTAGATGCATTGGCTCTATGGTGCTCTCCAGCTCGTTGAGCTCCCGTCGATGAACCTGTGCACTCTGCAATGCCTCAGTCATTTTGCGTAACATTGTTCGCCCTGCCAGCATGTCAAACACTGGAACCACCCCAGAGTGATGACATGTACAACATACTGAGTCCCATTCGTTTCTTCCAGTTAAAATCACCAAAGTGATCATTGAGATGGTCACAGCGAGATCCAGGGCCCATCTCCTTTGTGCTGGATGCCACATGGTTGAAATTGGCCCAACCCTGTTCAGGAGCTTCTCCATCAGTATGACCCACCCAACGAGTGAAGTTGAAAGAGAAAGCTGTTTGACAGCTTTGGACATGCACCTTGAGGTGGAACTTTGGCATGAAGAAACGGACAACTTTGGCATCGTGGTCCAACTGGAGGTGTTCAGGCATAGTAGACATGCAGCTCCAAAGCTTCTTGTGCCATTGACAGGCAATATCATAGGAGAAGTTGAATCTCGCCAGTGGAAAGTGCACAATGGCCGAAAAGACAAGATAGTCCATGTTGATGTATCTAATCAATTAAGATATGACCACGCAAATGTCACAATATACACTTACTTTTCTTCCTTTTGAAGATCACCCACCCTGTTTGGCAGCTTCATTTCATGTCTTGCACAATCTACAGTCCTGATGCCAGTTGCTGTGAGCCCACAGGATGGTTTAGAGTCAGCCATGTTGACAGCATTATGACTGACACAGGAGCTTTTCTGTCATCGGGGTTAGCAAAGTTTGATCTTTTCTGCATGCCACTGACTTCCTGAGACACATTGGCACGTTGCGCCAGGTATGTCTTGTATGATTGCTCTTCCACAAAGTAGGCCCACCCACAATTAAGACTGGGATCAACCTGATCTGACGATACAGCTTTTCACTTTAGGTGGAAATTGGCATTGATGGCAATGAAGAGAGCGTAAATCCAACTATGTGTAGTCAGTAAGTGACCTTAAGTGCAGGGAGCAACATACCTTTGTGTAGGATTCATTGTCTCCCAATCGTTGGGCAAGTTGATGCCTGGGTGGGGACAAGCCAGGCATCTCACAATGCACTCACCTTCTTGCGTGGCATCGATACCACGTGGATCGTGGCCCCTCCCTGCATGCTTGAGTTGTTTCAAGTGATGGAATTCACATGTCATCCACAAAAAAGCAGGATAATGATCTCGTATTTCTAACAGACCAGTGTTGTCAGTGAGTCGTGCAAGGCTACTGTAGAATTCATAGGCAGATGCCTTTAACTCCAGAGAAAGTAAATGAAAGGACTTGAGGACAGAGAATATAGCTGCTGTGCGTGGGCCAGAGGTAGTTGCAGGAAACCACTGACATTGGAGGAGCTGTTTGTAGTGGATTTGTGCATGCTTGCAACCACAAAAATCCAAGCCGATCTCATGGATCCCATTGATGTCAATCACTACAAAGTCGTCGCTAGGGGCTGGTTTTCAATTGTAACAGAGCTTTCCTGGCGGGTGTCCCAGTTGGATCCGAAGACCCAATGACTTAAGGGTGACGTGTTGAAAATAATCACCATTCCATTCCTGCCAGAAATATATACGTTACCTCTGGAAAACCCCCAGAAAAACGAGCTTACCTCGATTCTATGTATGTAATGGACATGTCACATGATGCAAAAGCACACATTCCAAGCAGGTGAGATGTGTTCCAAAGCAGTCCTCACAGCAGTAATGTGGGAAAGCACTGTTGCCACACCTACATGCTTCTTGGTTATCAGCCCCTTGCCCTTCAAGATGAATGAATTCGTCCAGGAATGACGACTGTTCAGGGAGCCACTGAAGAAGGGGATGGACCTATTGATTGTATGGTTGGTGATTAATATCAGCTGGTAATGCATGGATAAATCATGCTTACACTCGGTGCTTGCTTTTTCCTAGGGTTGTTGGTGTTGTGGTCGACAGTTGTAGGCTCGATTAATATATCAAACGAACTGGTCTCAGGTTCCTGCCAGCTATCCTCTGAGGGATTGGAGGGTGTTTTTGAATCATTGATATTGGATGGCAGAACCTCTATGAATTTAGATTCAATGGAAATGTTCCCGTGCTCAAGGGTGTGGTATATGTGATGGCATTGGTACTCCACCTGTTCACTCTGACTCGCAGGCTTGAACTTGGCAAGGCGGGGTTTTTTGGTTGGACGTCCTCAGGCCATAGTACACAGAGGTGGCGGAAGTGACATGAGAGCACATCAAAGGTCAGGAAGGGATTGACACACCAAACAATGTTATCTTTGCCTTTGCTCCGACATCACCACAACTAATTGATGGCTTTTGGTTCTATGTGGGAAGGCATGATGAGCGTGGCAGATAAAGTGTCACCCATAGCTGGTGACATGCACTTCCCATTGACCGTGTCTGCCCAACATGTAAGCCCTATTGTCTGTGGCTGCTTGCTTACCCTGATCTAACCTTTTAGGCATGCGGCTAACCATGCATGGATGATGCGATCACAGAACACGACTGCTGCAATGGACCACCTTTGCCCTTTCCCCCTTCAGGCATCCCAGTTAGCATGGGTGGTGGGCCAATTTCATGCCAGAGGGAGTTGGGTCTTCAGCAACCAGGAGGAGTGTTGAGAGTTCTTTAGAGGGATTGTGGATGAATTCGACCAGAGGTGGCTGGTGAGGGGGGTGAATTTCCCCCATATCCCATTTCCAATCACGCTGGATTATTCCCAGCAGCAGGAAGTCTCGTGGGTGCAGGAACAGCTCCGCCGTGTGAGTTATCTGCCATGTGTCACTGATAAATTACTGAAGATTGTATATAGCACATTCAGTGCCTTTGGAAGTGGATATACTATGGCTGACGCCATGCTCCCCTCAGCGCACTTACATCACTTTGAATCAGCCAACAAACGATCCAAGATGTATTTATGTAGATCGATCAGGGTGAAAGTAGGCATGGCTGCGAGTGCCAGCAATGGATCGTTTGTTGGCTGATTCAAAGTGATGTAAGTGCGCTGAGGGGAGCATGGCGTCAGCCATAGTATATCCACTTCCAAAG
>JBBPNN010001359.1:0-10103 GCA_038090935.1 Hortiboletus campestris
ATGAGCGGATTCCTGCAATCTAGACTCGGATTCTGCGCCACTCCTTATGTCCGATGACCAACACCAAGATGGTCCTCCTGCACCCATTGTGTACGTCCACGTCAGGACTTTACGTGGAGTGATCGAAAGTCACTACCGCCCCTCCACGTCTCAAAACAACGTGTCCCGTGCCCGCGTATTGGGTGATCGTGCAGCTGCTTACTTGGTGGCTCATGGCTATACTGCCACGAGCATCGATACCATTGTTTGTATTCGACATACTACTTCCCGTTCACGACATCAATTTTCCCTCCAACTTGCTGTGTGTGGAATGTCGCTGGTGGAGGCTACTTACTTGCAGGATCTGATAGAGTAATAGCCTGTATCATTTTGTACTTAGCCACTCGGCCCCAAAAATTTGTCCGAGTCCGATGGTAGTGCTTATCAGATGACGCGGATCCATCGTGGCGGCAGAGTCATAGCGTCCGCCTTATGTAATATTTTACCAGTCGAACGATCGCGGCGGGGTTCATCTGCCCGTCCGGTACCAGCACGCCTCGCTCGCACTTATGGTATTCCCTGGGTATGTTGCTACTCTCGTAGACCTGAAGCCTGTAACTTGCTAGTTTTAACGTGACAGAGCGCTGCCTGGCCTATGGGAAGACCTATGAGGGAAGGTGCCGGCGACATCGGACTCGGACCAGTGACTTCGCAGTTGCACTATGCAATCTGTGCTTCAGTTTCACATTGGGCAATCCACGGGTTACTTATCTTTAGGGTGTCCAATCTCTGATTGGTGGCCACGGATTGGCACTGACTTCGACCGAAAGATTTTCCATGTCCAATCAATCCTGTATACGATATCTAGGCTTGTCAATGCCTGCAAAATCGGTGTTTCCCTGTTTCCCAGTGTTGCACATACTACTCTACATTGCTAAGGTATGTGCGGGTCGTTGTTAGTGCTGAAACTGTACTCAATAATAGTAGATGGCTTGTTGTGAGGATCCTCCACATATGTCCTCTGCTGACGCTTCTCATTTGCTGTTGCTGCCTGACATGCGGGCGGATGAGGAGCAGATTGGTGGAGGTCACCGAGCTCCATCACCTCCAGCCATCCAGACACCGACTCAACTGCGCACAATAGTGAAGGCGACCGCGCGGGACTTGGGACTCGTGCGCGGTGCACAAGTTTGTTGTCGGATGCTTGACCACCCCCAGGCTACGGATGAAGGGTCTCTGCATGTGGAGCACGCAAGCGTATTATTTGGCGACAGTACTGAAGAATATCCTCCATTCCTTCATGACGGGAAAAGTCCTGGTAAGCCAGAAATGGACTATTAATTTACTACGAGCTCACAGCGGCAATCTAGGTTTAGCGGAGACCGCAGATGGATCTCCTGTATCTTCTGGTGGGGACTCCCTTCTGTGCATCCAACCTCCACGCATCGGTAAGAGAAACATATTTTTTTGGGGTTTGACGACTGATTTTTTTTTGGGGTTCGAAGTCTCCCCCCCAGTTCTCAGTGATCTGAAGACTGTACTCGAGGAAGCTGCTGTGCACAGGCGTGCCGAACGGGCAGAACTGGAAGGCAAAACGGTCTCATATGAGCCTCAGCCATTGCCAGTAGAAGCACTCGAGACGGTACCCAAAGTGTCAGAGGAGAATGCGGATACTCCACGCCAGCACAACTACCGCACACCCACTCCTCGTCCAGTGCGTCCCACTTTGCCAGACTTGCTGACAGATTTCGACATTCCCGACTGTCCCAACTCTCCCTCCCTGCAGCGGCGTACACCCGACCCGTTCATTGTAGTTGCGGCGGATCATGTAGAGAGTGAAGCCTCTTCCAGTACGGATAACACGTTCGCGGTGGGTAGAACACCGACCACCGCCTTGATGATCCTCAATGAGGCTTTCAAAAAGATATACAACGACTTCAGTGAGCTTTCCGGTCGAGTCCGGATACCGTTGCCACAAGTCATCCAACGCTTTACGAAGCAATTCACTCAGACGATCTCGTGGCACCCCTGGAATTCCTACCAAAGATTCTGGCGCGTGAACAAGACTCAAGAGCTGGCTAGACTTCAGAACGTTGACTTTGTCAATGCGACCCCAAGTATGTTACCCGATGCAACTTAATGATTACAGTCTAATCATGCGAATACAGCTCAACAGATGACGCAGTGTTACAAACAGTTTCGCGAAGAATACCTAGACAATTGGCAGCAGATATTGGCTACATTTGATGATGCAGAGGTGCTTAATGACGAGGACAAAACAGTCGCACAACGCCAAGCTCTGTTCTACCGATTGGTGAAGCAGCAGACACAGGCTGTAAGTACTTTCGCATTACTTGTTCTCTGATGAACTCAAGCTGAGAACATTCAGCTTGCAAGCATGTCCAAGGCACATGCATTCGAAGCCATATTGATTATGGCGAGGTGTTGTCAATCAAGATGCTGCACTTGGCTCAGTTTATGCAACGCCCGGTGCTGAGAAGGTGAGTATAGCAGTTAGAGTCACTTCCACGCTACTGACCAAGGTCCGTAGTTTTTTTTAGAACGGTGCCGTGCCGACGACAATGATATTCTCGGGCATTTCAAAGCTCATATCTAGTGGGTGGTTGTTCAGCCTCTTCGATCACATGGCTTACAATACATCTAGTAACCATTTGTCTCTGGCCCATGTTGCGATGGTGTTCGATGGTCCTGCTGCAGAACCTCAGGAAGCCCAACCATCAAGGAAGGAGGGGGAACCAGATGAAGAAGTTCTCGACGTGCACGATGACAAAGAAAGAGAGGATCACGCACGTGTATGCAGTGAGTTTGTCCAGGCGCTTGGTAAGTCATCTCACGCCCTTTTGGTTTCTCTTCCACTTATATTTTTCATTAGTCAAAGTCGGCTGCCAGTGGGCAGCTGGAAAGCTGTTTCCCTGGAAAGCTATGCCCATCAAGCTCGCAAGGAGTGGAGTTGTGTGTCACAATTTCCCAGACGCTGTAATGTTACCTGGCAAGGAGCAACAGCCACGCACGAAGGCGGGTTCGAAGGGCATATCTGATCTCACTCTTGCAGAGTGCTCGGCCCTCATTGCGGCATTCAGTGACACTTCGAAGAATGGTCTACGCTTTGAGTGTGTGCCGAAAATGAGAGGTGCGTTTGGATTGCTTCTCCCGCACGTTATGGCACTGAGGTCACCCACTTAGCTGACCTTACGTCTTCTCGTTCACCTGTGATCATCTGTGCTGCACCAGCGCACGAGTCTGCACATCCCTTTGGAAGGAGACTCTTTGCTGATCTTCAAATAGATCGTAAGGGACTTCCCCAATCCAAGACCACTGCCGCAACACGCATTAGAAAGAAGGCCCCGAGTCGGCGCTCTCAGGATGTCCTCTCATTGTCAGACTCCGACATTGAGATTATCAGCAAAGGGAAAGGGAAAGGGAAAGCGCGACGCCCCCCCTCTGATCTCTATGAGTCTGACGAAATTCAAGAAGTCCCACCCCCAACCAAAGGGATGCAGACCTGACCTCGGCCAAAATGTGCTGTTGCTCTGTCGCCTGCCGTGAAAATTGAGAAGGCCGCTGATGGTGCCAAAGTTGAGGATGGCATTAGCTCACCATCTGGCTCGGAGTATGTGCCAGATGCGAAGGAGAAAGCAGTTGTGGAGGTAGTCATCGGGGATGACCCTCAGGATGCATCGGCTCAGGACGACGATTCCTCGGAGGGTGATGCCGAGCCATTGCTGTGCAAGCGCAAATCCAAGGTGGACATATCCTCACGTGCAGTCAAGAAGCACGCAGTCGTTGAGCTCATCTCTCGCTCCTCGTGGAAGAGAAAAGGGAAAGCAAGTACCCGTGATGGAACGAGCAGTAAAAAACGTACAATTGTCTCCCCACCTTCCTCTGGAGACGAAGGTCCCACTGCTGGAAAACCTTCGACGAGTGTTAAGATCACTGAGCCCGATCGCGAAGACAGGCCCATGAACACGAAGATCAGTGAGACTGAGCATCGCCATGATGGACCCGTAGATGACTCCATTCCCCTTGGTACACCCACGCCCGAGGCTCCTACTTCATCTGCGATATCTGCGCCTCCTGCCATCGTTCCCACTCCCACAACCTCCATAGCATTTGCACCTACTCCCGCTGTTTCCACTTCCATACCGCCTCTTTCACCCATCATGCCAGTCTCCTCTGAAAGCAAACACCCTAAGCCTCGCCTCGTGACAAAGGCCGACCATGGTCCCACAGCTAATCAAGATGATCCTGATGCATTCAATCTTCGTGCCAAGAAGAGAGTGCATGATACCTTGGCGGTCGTGCAGGAAACAAATCCGCTCTCTGCATCATCAGCAAATCTCCTGGCTGTAGAAGAGGGTCGCGCTGCCAGCAAGAGTGAGGGCGATCGTGTTCCTAATGTGAGCAAGGAAGATCATGTCCCCAGCAAGAGTCATATGCTGGATAGCGGCCCCTGCTCTCTCAATCCCCACGATGCAGCAGCAACTTCAGAGTCCCTTGTGCCCAATGTTGAATTTCCTCCTGCACTTCAACCTCGTAACACTTCTCCGATGGTTCACAAACGCCATGCCTATGTCCCGCAGGTCCCACCCGGGTGGGGTTTTCCAGAAAATGATGGAGTCCAAGGTAACAGCTATAATGAGCGTGTCCCATTCATGGGCGGTGGTTGGTACGGCCCACCTAATCCTCAGATGCAAGGATATGCAGGGCCTTTCATGGGTTACCCTCACTGGAGTGCATTTCCCAAGATGGACAACCCAGCACGCCAGCACGGTTATTTCCCAGGCCAAGTTCAAGGTGGATATAATGGCAGTTCTATGTACAACAATCCTGCCAGCGGGTACTACTATCACGGACAACCCGGAAAACGACCATCCCAAAACCTTCATGCTGCGCGCAGGGCGCCATACCCTGACACCATGGTAGCAGGCCCCTCCAACGCCGAAGCCCATGATTATCCAAACGGCTATCCTGCACCAAACACACTGACTGCTCTTCCAGATCCTGTGCACCAAGCACATGCAGAGGGGGATAAATAGGGTCGTAGTAACTTCATGAATGCTCGTTGATGTTTTCGACTCGGATCAACTGTTTTCTTGGTATAGAATACGTGTTCACACGTCTGCCACTAGTTTGTTACTTGTTGCAATCAATTTGCTTGTTACTGTTTCTCTATGGTGGAAATACACAACATATCAAGCAGAAAAAAACAGATGAAAAGCAATGGGAAAACATTGGAACAAGAAAAAAAAAACAAATGGAAAAGTGCTACTGAAAGGCAAAAGTGAGACTGTCATATCCATTCCGAACCATCCGAGAACCTACCTGAAAAAGCCGATAAACCATCTGTGGAGGGTCTGGGTGCACCTGCAATGCAATGTTAAGTGGTCGCAAGGGCAAGGCGAGGGTTTGGGAGGAGCTGCAAGTTGACTTGGAAATGTCAACAGGATGGTCGGAAGAAGGCATTGGAGATTGTTGATTCCACTTTTGGAAATGGCAGGGATTATATAAGGATGAATAGACCTATGGGGTTAGTTTCACCCTACAAAAAAACCCCCCCTTAAGGTCGTGGGAACATCTTGAAAGTGGTGCCAAGGGTGTTTACAACTTCGTGGTGTAACACATCGTTACACACGGCTACTTGTACGTGTCTTGCAAAATGTATGGGTCTCGACTGATCTAGACACAACCTAGGGTTTACTCTGTATCCAGCAGGCAATGGTACTGGCTCAAGACGACACAGAATTGCAGGTCAGTGATGGATGCGTGATCATTTATTCGTTGTTTCTGCTAGCTTATTGAATATCCAGGCACGTCCAGCAATAGTGAGCACCGGAGAAAGTAGCGGCACCAATGCTCAACTACAGTTCAAGTGCCTCCGGGGTTTCAAGATTCATGGCAAGTCTGATGGAAAACCTCACGCGCCTACCAGGAGCCATTGCAAAATACAATCAGATGTGTCTGGGACATTGCATGTGACGAAGAAAAGCTACCACACACCCAAGGTAGCAAAACCAGAGGACCCAATCAGCATTTCTAATCGACCCCAAGTGTCATTCAGTCTGGATACTACAAGTATTCCTCCCTGCATTGATAATTTGCCAGACAAAGTCAACCTCTCCATTCTTGGCAATGTGCCGAGGCAGCGGACCACATTGGTGTTTTTTTTTTTTGCCCTCATGCTCGTCTCAGCTGATTCATATTATTTCATAGGATTTCCCACTCCTCGTCTGGATGGAACAAGATCGTGATGACTTTCTCCATGAACTAATCTGCTGAGAAGGCCGGCGTGGTGTGACCGTGTGTTCACTCTGCAAGAATAGTCCTGCGCTTTACCGCTGCGACGACTGTCTAACGATTGATCTGTACTGTAAAGGGTGTCTTCTAACAAGACATGAAAGTCAAGCCCTCCATATAGTGAAGGTGAGCTGTACCTTTGTGTGGCAGACAACATTTGACACCTTGGAATTAGGAATGGACAGGCTCTTATTGGGCTCGAAGTTCACTTAAAGCGCTGGGACTAGTGATACAACTTGGACACGCCACTGGACAACTGTGTTACCTGCCTAAAATCCCCTACTCAGATGACTTTGTCATCATCGATAGCAACAGTATTCATCCTGTGACACTTTGACTATGTGGCTGTGAATTAGCTGGTACCCCGGTCCAACAGCTCCTTCGCCACCAGTTATTCCCTGCAAGCACAGACAAACCCCGTATGGCAGCCACATTCCAAGTTCTAGAAGAGTACCACCTCCTTTCACTCAAGTCAAAAGTATCTGCATACCATTTTTACAGCTTGCTAGCTTGTCATACCAACAACACAGGGTTATCTCCCCCAAAGGTGGGTCCATATCCATCCTTCAGCGCAGTCTATACTAGAGTGTTATATACAGGATCGTTACGAGCAATTCATGCGAATTGCTCATGAATGGCACCATCTCAAGATGCTGAAAAGAAGTGGCCGGGGCCATGATCCTACTGGCACAGAGGGGACCAAGGAGGGTGAATGCTGTGTGCTCTGCCCCACATGCCCGCAACCTGGGAAGAATCTTCCGGAAGATTGGGATAATGTACCAAAGGACAAGGAGTAAGACATAATTTCTGATTTCATTCAAACACTTATTCTTTCAAGGTGGCTGCACGCTCTTTTCATGGCAATTGATGCGAATTTCTGTCTCAAGCGTAGGTCAGTGTCAAAGGACGCAATTGATCCCAGTCTCAGCCGGGGTTGGTCATATTTCGTCGAAGAACTTTCATACAAGTTATACATTTCAGACCATTCTAATACCCGACAAGAGGTTACTGTTACTACTATTAGTTCGGGTTCAATGCAACTGAATTACTCTTCCAGAAAAGTACTTGTTCAAGCCACAATGCGGTTAATGGCACGGATACAAAATCGTCAGTTGGACTCGCATCCACTGGTGTGGGAAGCGTCTGCTGTGCGCGTCATGAGATGAAGCTACCAGGAGGGGTAGGAGACCTGCAAAAGGGAGAACGGTGAGTTTATTCAGAACCGGCCAACATTGCCTCCTAACATCGATGTTGTTTCAGATATGTTAATATGGATTACATATTCTTCTCAGCCCTTCGTAACACCCCTGTCAAAGTGTTCAATGTATCATATGACATTGTCTGTCAATGGATGCAACATTTGTGGAAGCGCATGGAAACCCTTCCTTGTCCCCTCTACTTCTCTTATCAAGATCGAAAGGTTATCCCTTTTGTTCCAAAATTTCACCTTCCAGCTCACGTCACAGAATGCCAATGGAAATATTCATTTAATTATGTCAAAGGTGTGGCTTGGACGGATGGTGAAGCACCTGAGCGAGGCTGGTCAACCTTGAATGCAGTGGCATCCAGTACCAAGGAAATGGGGCCCGGGCACCGACGTGACACTCTTGATGACCTCATCAGAGACAGCAATTGGAAGAAATTCATTGGGATGGGTGAGCAAGCCCAAGTACCATTTGTCTTGCAAGGTGGCAATTAACTGGAATCCAGGAGCAACAATTCTTCGCAAGCTCATTGAAGCTATCCCGGAACACAATGAGCATCAAGAAGATCTGCATGAGTTCAAAAATTCTCTCACTGGACGGTATGAAATGCAGTTGTCTAAATGGAAAGAACAGGTAGAGGCATGGGAGAAGGATGTGTCACAGCCTAACCCATTTGAGATTAAGTTGAGCGGTGCGTGCATTTCAGTTGGGGGTCATGTCTACTAACCTCCCCATGCTAGTGGTCACTCAAGCAAGCATACGTCTCCAGCTTGCCAGAGATGAAGCTCTCGAAGCCAGTGCATCAGATGTACCCCCTATCCACACTGATATCTCCCTGAGTGTTCTTATCAGCACAGGGCTTGACTTGGAGGAGCAACAGTGAGTTTTCCCATGCGTTCACTGCACATTAGTCAGGTTGATATTTCAAAAGACAGCAGCTTCGCAGTAACACTGAAAGGCTTGGTTCACACATCACAGACCTTCAGAATGCAAGGCTGCAGCAGCGCAGCAATGGACTCGTAAAATGCATTGAAGCATGGAGCACTGTCCAAGTCCTGTACATTCCAGTCGTTGCATCCCTTCAAGCACAAGAGCCGCTCAACCCTGGGATGCTCCGAAAACCAGAAGAACTTTGTCTCTGGCTACCATCCGCTCTTCCACGCCAGATTCCGTGTGATACCAAGCTTCAAGAGATCGAATGGGACCTGCATTATGGCCAAGCTCACGATGCACTCGAAGAACTTCGTCAAGCACTATGTTCCCACTCTTATATGCTACGTTTTAAGGATCGTTTCTTACATGGACAAGGTGCTAATACGTGTGCCTGCAATTGTCTGAAGTCCATTGACTCTAAGGTGAATGCTGGTGCTGCAAAATATCGCACGGCACATGGAGCTATGGTGGCTCTATCACGACCATTAGGCAAGGTTGGTTGGCAAAATGCCCTTTGCTCTCTTACCAATGAAGATATATGCCCAATGACGGCCGGAACTGGGAATTTGCAAAGCAAAGGTCGCAGGCGAGTCTCTTGGATCTGGCTGATGTGTGGATATGGTGAAGCACCTACTGAGAGAGACGGAGAGCAGGACCTTCAGGATGGTATGCCAGTCTATTTGCTCACCCATTTGTGCTGATCCAACCATACCTTTCAGCTATCCGCATTGAGTGGTGTAAAACCTGTGCTCGGGCACATCACTGGGCAGAGGAGGTTGAGCTACTGGTGGAAGAACAGCGTCACGTCCTCCAATTCCTTCATTGGCAGTCAAAATGGTGGTTGGAAAGGGAGGCTCTCATCGCCTTGCATCACGATCCACATCTGAGTGCGTGGTGTAATAAGGGTTGTCTACCCTTTGAAGGAAAGGGGACCTTTGGGCGAGTGGGATGTGGTCGGGAGGAGAGGGTGTAAGGGATGATTCAGCAGAGGGCGAAGGTGGAGATTGCGCCATGGGAGTAGGCTCTCTCCAGATGTTTGTCATTGCGCTTTATCCGAGTATTTCAGTCCTCGTAAATATGACTTCTGAAACTCAAGACCAATTGCGATGGAAGGTGGGGGTACAAATGTTGAGGTTGGAGTTGAGGATGGAGGAACCAGACAATATCTCCCTGGCTACGGGAGCACTACGCAGTAATGTTGCGTATGATGACATGATGTGCGGTAATCATGCGAACCGGGGACCGTATGTATTGTGTATCCCTCCACACTCAGGTCGACGTCACCTGGGAACCGCCCCTTGTGCACTATGGAGAACAGCAATGTTATTCTTATTTGTTAATCGCCGAACAAGCAATGTAGACAACGGTGGATATGGAGTCGTTTACTCCGATCTTCATGCGATCAACGGATTCCCCTTAACCCTAGGGTCCGGGCTGCCTTTCGGCAGGTACGAAGCATGTGAGACGACGAGCAAAGAGCTCGACGTTTAAGACGGGAAGTGTAGTGTGGAACAACAAAGGCAGCGCTGTTCACGGCAGCCATGATTGAAGGCAAGATGTAAAGAGGAATGGGTTGAGAGTACGTTTGGAATGATGTCAAGCCTCTTACTTGCAGTTCTCAAAATGAGAGTTGCACAAGAAGATAATAACTATTCCTAACGTGAGGAACTA
>JBBPNN010001360.1:0-10100 GCA_038090935.1 Hortiboletus campestris
TTTTATTCCTTGAGCCTACGGTTTATTCGGGTTCATAATTTATTGGATTATTTACAATTTCATATGATTTGAAACCCCGATTTATTATATTCTATTGCATTTTAGCCTACGGAAAGTCATCCAATATTCAGGTAAATACAGGAAGCAGATGTTTTTCCTACATGTATAACCGGAAATTGCCGACACCGACGGTTGCAGAGAAACGCCTGCTTGTGTTCCCGATTTGGGCATGCGCTTGTCTGACGCCTTCACTCAGGTGCAATGTTGTATCCGGTCCACACGAAAATACAAGGGACACATTCCATTGGGGAATATCCAACACAGATCCACCCGCGTCACGGGCGCCTACAATTATGCCATCTGGGTCATTCAACCCCTTCGCACTGCCTCGTGTTGCCATTCCGCGTGGTTTAAATCGGCGCGTTCTCTCATGAGGAATCCTTTCTCCTCACCGCATCCCCTGTAACGACCGCGCTCTTCATTGATTTTTTCATCCCCCGAGCAGGTGCTCGCATTTCACGTTTTCTTTTCCAAAACCACACCGCTCGTTCCACCACCATGAGGTTCATCCTCTTCCGGCCCACCTCTATTCCCGCAGGGACGTTCCTCCAAGCAATCGCCCTGCTGTGCATCGTTTGCTCCATGACCCCTGGCAAGTCTTCCCCCGTCCATGCGTCCCATTTATCCCTGACGTGCGTCGACGATGGGTCCTTGTAGTGTCTGCCGCGCCCCAGTTTGGACGCCCGCTCATGCACGCGTTGGACGCGGAATCTGAGCCTTCCCAATCTGTCGCGCCGGCTCAGGTCCCGGTTCCGAGTACGGCGCCGCCTCGGCCGTCTTGCCTCTCTTGAGAGCCGTCCCGATTGGATCTTGCGCGATGTGCTTTCCGCTGGCGTCGATCGTTTATCCTCGCTGTGACGCATCTCTGCTGTCTTTCGGCGTCCCCTCGCCTTTTTCTCTCTCTCGGACCCGTTCAGGGACATGGACGTGATCCTACATCGACTCGTGTTTCCATACCTCGATCTGTAGCCATCTTATACCTGGTCTTATATGCCCCCGTCTGTAGCCTCTACGAATTTGTTGCATATCTGGCACTGTATCGTATCGGTACCGTACCGTATCTCGTTTATTGGACCAGTCGTGTTTAATACATCCAGTCTGGATTTGTTGTCTTTTTTTTTTGTCGTGGTGGTCCGGGTGAAATGAAATGTACACATGGGTTTCTAGTACATACAGTGTGTTTGTAAATACAGTCGACTCCCACATAACACATACCCCATGACCTATAGCATTTCTGAGCATTTCTGATGCAAACTACTTTCTCACCATACGACCTCCCTGATAACACATGCTCCCTAGTAACCCATAGCTCTGGGCCTATCCCGAGAGGTATGCGTTATGTGGGAGTCGACTGTAGCTATCCAGGGGCCGATTTCCGTCGCCGCGGCATTTCTAGGCAGAAGAAACCGGCGGGATTGGAAACGCCATCCCCAGACGAATCGCACCCTCTACCGTGGGGCAAATTCAACATTTCCGGCGTGTACGGAACATGTGTTGTATCTCGGAACTCCGAGCAATCTCCAATCCAACACCCACAAACGTCCATCCCATTATGGAAATGTCCACTGACGCAAAAGTTCCCTCTTAGATTTTGCCTCGTAGACGTCTCAGTGCAATGTACGCCCACAATTGTTCATGCCATGTGCACCATTCGACCTCTTTCACGCCACTTTGTGCTGTTTTGCTTAATCCAGATGGGCGAGTTCTTTTCCCCCCGTTGTATCTTTACTTTTTCAGTGCGCACTGACTGCGCCTCATTCCTTATATGACGCTCCTTGTATACTCGGATTCTGCAGAAATGCGTATATAACGCGTTCACTGCCCCAAGAATCTCTCCAGCTTGCTCAGCCTTTATACCGACCGTTTAAACCCGTTGCGGGAGGAGCCGCTCTGCATCACCTTCAACCCGCCCCCTCCTCTCCGTTTGCTATCACCCTCTTCCGAGCAGGCCCTCGCCTTTGTCCAACCACACCGCGCATTCATTCCCCACAAACGCCACGATGAAGATGATCCTCTTCCGACCCACCTTTGTCACCGCAGGGACGTTCCTCCAAGCAACCGCCGCCCTACTGTGCATATTTTTATCAATGACCTCTGGCAAGTCGTCCCGTCCGTTTTCTTGGTCCCATTCATTCCTGACGCGTCGGTGATCCTCGTAGTTTCCGCCGCACCACAGTTTGGACGGCCGCTGATGCATGCGTTGAACGAGGAGCCCGCGTTTTCTCTATCAACTGGGTCGCTGGCCAGCTCGCCCCCCGGGGGCGGTCCAACCGCAACGTCCAGCATCTCCAGCGCAGTTCCGAGTGTAGTGCCCACTATCTCCAGTGACCAAAACACCACAGCGACCACCGCCACGTCGTCGATCGCACCGACGTCCCTCGCTCAAAGCAGTAGCGCGTCACACAGTCGATGTGGCGTCCATACCGCGTTCGTCCTGAGCGCCTTAGCCTCGGTCGTCTTGCTCGTCCTCTGAGTCGTCCCGACGCGACTGGACGCTCTAGATGCTTTCCGCCGGTCTCTCGTTGACGGGATCGATCCGGTGTATTTATTTTTCGCATCGCCTGGCACATCTCTGGTGTCTTTCGACGTTCCTCGCCTCGTTTTTTTTCTCTCGGACGCGTTCAGGGACCTCGGCGTGATCCTACGTCGACTCGTGTTTCCATACCTCGATCTGTATCCATCTCCTTTCTCGTCTTATACGCACCCTCTGTAGCCTCTACGAATGTGTTGCCTATCTGGGATTATATCGTATCGTATCTTTTTTCGGTCGTTTCTTTGTCGTGTATTACTAGCCTCATTTCGTGTTGGCGTCAGGGATGATCTGCCCAAGAATAGACATTACCTTGTTTTACAGCGATTTTCAAAAGTCTGTCGCAAAATCTTTCGTAGTTTAGTCATCATGTGTCCAGGACCCCAGACATACTGTAACTCTACTAGCAAACCAATACCCAAACAAACAAAGCAACTTGTCTACCACTGTGGGTTTTCTGTGACGCTGGTCTGAACATCCCCCTGGTGGGCCTCTTTTTCTATGCACAAACACTGGGCATCACAGGACCTGAGGGCCCACATTCTGGTCCTTCACTGTGAAGGTTTATCTGTCAAGGAGATCTGCCATTGACTTGACATCAAGAAGTCATTGGTTTACCTGGTCCTTGATCTATACAACAAGTTTGGTGTCATCTCAAGTCTTTACAATTACTCATGTGTTGTGGGCTGCCCTCACTCTCTCAGTCAAGCTGATCTTGCATTCCTTTCCACTCTCTTAGATTACTGTAAATCTCTTTATCTTGATGAACTGCAGAATGAGCTGTGGCTCAAACATGGTGCTCACACAACTCTTCCAATGCTCTACCACACCCTCCAGCAGCCTGGCATCAGCCACAAGGTCATCTCTGTCAATGCCTATGAACAGAACAAATTACTACAGGTGATGTACATGAATCACATTGTTGAGGAAGCTTCTGATGCAGGCATGCTGATGTTTGTTGATGAGGCTGCAAAAGATGAGTGTATAGTCTCATGGAGATATGGGTGCTCAGGAAAGGGAGTCTGTTGTGTGGTTCAGAGACAATTTCAAGTTGTCCATGGTATGCAGTATTTGATTGTTCCAGTCATCATGCTCAATGGCATCATTGTACAGTATATGACATTGTGGATGGTCCTGTTGACAGTGAACATTTCCTCAAGTTCATCAAGGAGCTTCTCATACTAATTTCCATTTTTTTAAAATCATGCCATTGGTTACTAACACAATTTGATATAGATGCCATTCACAAACCCTTACCCTGGTCATCAGCAAAGTATATATTACTTATTTATTACTTATGTACTTTTCCATCACTTGTGACTACTTATGGCACTTATTTATGTTCAAGTTTCTCACAAGTACTATTTCAAGTAGTCAGCAAGTAATAATGGTGGTGCTCATGTTCAAGTGACTGACAAGTAGTCAACAAGTAGTTATGTAACAAGTAGTTAGTGTGTACTAGAAGTGATGTCCTCTCCTGAGTGATGCACTTTGCAGGCTGGTTCAGTCCATTGGTGTCTGGCAAGTGCACATGCACATGGTGCAGACCTGCTGTACACATTGACCTGCATGAAACCTGTTTCATGCATGCACATAGCAAATCAGTTATTCAAGAAGTGGAATTTCCACAGCTCCATGTGGACCATACCCCTTTATACCATAGGGAAAGATAGCCCCTATCATGACCTACATACCCCTATTTTTCCAGATTTTTCCACCTACTGGTTATTGAGATATTCATTAATCTCTCTTGTCATACCCTTATACTTACACATTTGTACATAGCTCACTATTCTTTTCATTTCTCTTTATTTATCTGATTACTTAGCTAAGTGCCAGTGAGACGAAGTGATCATGTGATCCCTAGCTACCATGTGACCTTGTCCCCATTAGTCTGTACAGCCCTGCACAGCCTACTCAGCCTCTTTGGCAGAGCACCCCAAATTTGGACTTCTCTGCTCAAAGTGCTTCCCCTTAATGTGCCTGGGTTTGTCAGCTTGTGCCTGGCATTAGTAAGTGATTGTACCTTAATTTATAAGCCACCAGTCCTCTGATTGGCTGGCACAACCTCCTATATTTATGTATATAAAGGGGAGCATTTTGGTCTGCAGGGAAAATCTCATTTTCTACATATCTCAGATAATCTCATCTGATAAGAGACCCCCTGGGAAACCTAATATGACCTAATAAGGCACAGTACCCCAGAGCGAAGTAAATAGGAGTTTAGAACTACTACTAGGCTATTAGGACTTGTATTTAAATAAAAGACAAGTATCTAAGACTATCCATTTGGGAGAAATCCCTTTTTGGGCAACAAAAGGCATCTGGTTCCGATTAGTAAGCAACCTAAGCGTCCTGTAGTACCAAATAAGGGCTACACTTCATCTCTTTAAGCCAAACTTGCCAACTCCTTAGCTAAGACAATAAGATTGAGTTATAATAATCCTTCTGAGTCTACTAAGTGTACTGCCAAGTTAACTACCAACCAGCAACTGAGCATCTCGACATCTCGACATCTCAACATCTTGCCATCTAGACACTACATTCCTAGGGCAACCTATTACCCTTCTGATTAGCATTTCCTAAGCAAACCTTTGCTAGGGCCCATTAGGACGACCTATCTACATATAGGACTTCTACCCCATCTTGCCTAGACTTACTACCCTAAGGGATTAGCCCAAGTCTACACTTCATGGCCTTTAGTTGTACATAGTGTACCAGGAGCCATGATTTGTTTGCCAATTCTTCACATACATAAGTTTACTGTTACAGAAATCCCCTGGATGTCTGAGGCCAAGGAACACGAGTTCAACTTGTGGGTTACTGTGTGGGAACCCAATGACTCTTCTTCCAATTTCCTCTGTTTCTTTGATCTTCCTTCTGATTCTTTTGATCCTTAGTGATCCTTGTCTGATGGAGTTCTGTTCTTCTTCTGCTCTTCTCTTCCATCTGGAACTTCTGATCCTTTCCATAGTATGTCTTCTTTGTTCCTTTCCACAGTCCCGTTTTCTCCCAATTCCTCTTACGAACGTATCCCCTTCAAGAACGGCACTCCACTGTTCCATTTCCCCTTTAGGACTCCTTATTCAGGGTCCACTCATAGTATATACATAAATGCCTGGTGTACTTGTACTTTTCCCCAGTTAGTTCTATGCAATACAAGTGTAGTATCTAGCCCAATCCACTGGTAGTTTGTGTTGAGAATTCTGGTATTTCATATTCAGATATTCAATTTCTGATATCAGATTCTAGAGTGGTCTATGACATTATCTTTACACTATCCATATTACTCACCATTATTAGATAAGTTTCTCTTATCTTTGGTCTAGACCATGACATCATTGTGTCATGAGATGTGATACACGTTTCATTATACGTTTCACATTCTGTTACATGTTTCATCTCTGATACGTGTTTTATCCCTTTATCTCTTACATGTTTCATCTCTGAAACATGTATCATGTACTTCACTGTTTTATCACTGAACACTATAAAAGACATGGCCTTAAGCCTGTCTCAATAACAATTCTTACTTTCATCCTTTGCTTCCTCCTCTCACTCAGTACCTCTGAGGCTAGCCATCCACTATCCTCTTTCTCTGAAGACGTCTCTATCTGTGTTCTACACAAGAGACTATCTTTGTTACCAACCTAGAACCTATCAGTGAGCATCTCCCATTGATATCATTACCCTTCTTGCCCCTGTGTAATCGGGTTGTCCTGATAGTTTGCAAACTACTCGTCAAGACCCTTCTCATAGTCTCTACATCTACCAAGCGTTGTAGACTTATCAATAGCTCTGAGGTTAACGCGACCCTCAAGAAACTTCCAACTTTACCCGTTGTTCATCACGTGACTCTCGCCGATAAGCTAGGTTCTACACTTAGCGTAACAAAAGAACTAACTGCTTTTCTGTCCCTACCACTCGGTAGAAGGATGAGACCATCCCCACCACCACATGCAGGATCAACCTTGAACATTTCCTCTGAGGATCAGAAAGAGATGAAGAACAGGAAGCCGAGCATGCCTCTTGAACCAGATCTACTTCTGCTCCACCCGAACTCTCACTGGTTCATAGAGAATCATCTCCACATTCTCTTAATCCGAGTTCAGGCAGGTGTTTACCTGGCCCCTCAGTTTCGCCATCCCCCTTCAACTCTCCACTAGCCTGGGCTCCCACTCTCCTTCCTACCTGACCACCTTCTATCTCTCAGTTTCCACCGTCTTCCTCCCCCATCCATGATCCTCCGCCGCTGCTGCCTTCTCCCCCTTCTGAACCATCTGACTCTGAATCTTACCACTCTGATAACGACAACAATGATGATATGGTCAATGAACTTCGCTCCAATGGGGCCGAGCTTAAGGCTGGTCTGCCAGACGACTTCTCTGGCCGGGACAAGGATGCTCAATGATGGGCTCTTGCCATGGAGGCATACTTTCAGATGTCTCCACGATTCAGCACCGACAAGATGAAGATACTCACTCTTTGCAACAAGATGAGTAAGGGATGCAGTGCTATCTTTTCTGAGGGTTGGTTGAAGAAGATGCTGAACCCTGATGTGTCAGCAACAGAGAAGACCATGGAGAAGTTTTTGGACGACTTCGTGCAGGTTTTCTTCCCCTCAGATTGAACTGGCAAGGCTTGTGCCGCCTTGGCTGATATATGCGTGGAAGGGCTGCCCTTCAAAGGGGACTTTCATGGATTCCGCTCTGCTTTTGAGCTTGAAATGGGTTGGAGTGGAATAAAGGATGATCGACATGCTCAAGAAGGCAGTATCCAGTGATCTTGCCTTCAGGATGGCTGCAGTGGACAAGGAATCTGAGACGGCCAAGAAGTGGCTTGACAAAGCTGCTCAGTTTTATGACATGGTCCAGCGCTTGAAGAAACTTTGCTCTGAAACTTCTCACTACATCCCTTCCAGAGGTACTCAGCACTCTTCCAATACCTCCTCCTCTTGTTGTGACCCCAACGCCATGGACATTGACATGATCTGACTCTCTCCTACCCAACGTGCCGAGCACATGCATGACAACAAGTGCTTCATTTGCCACAAGGTCGGATGTTGCTCCTCCAAGTATTCCCACTCTGAAGGCACTTGAGGATTCTCCCCTCAACCTTCCACTCCTTCAGCTCCGAGAATTCGGGCTACCACAGTGTCTGCTCCTCCTTCAGCCCTCGAGGAGTATGCCAGGAAGCTCAATATCTCTGACGCAGAGGTGGTGAACTCTCTCAAGATTGTCTATGGGGAAGCGTACAAAGATGGAACGCTGGTTGAGGCCACTGAAAGTGTGGCTAGACTTGTAGTTGACGATGAAGAACCTGTTGAGCCTCATATTTTCTATAACAATGGGGCTAACAAGGGACCACAGGATTTTTGAGTGGAGGGAAAGCATCAGTGTCTTTACCCTCATTTACTATTGCGCCTGTATTTGTATCTGGAAAGAACTTGCGATCTATCTCGATCCCAGTTTCACTTTCTGGATCAAACCGCAAAATCACTGAAACACACGCTCTGTTACAGAAATCCCCTGGATGTCCAAGGCTGAGGAACACGAGTTCACCTTGTGGGTTTCTTCTGCTTTTCCCGACGACCCCGATTCCGATTTCCTCCGTTTCTTCGATTTGCCTTCTGATTCTTTCGACCCGTAGACGGAGTCCCGTTCACCTTCTGATCTTCTTTTCCAATTGGGACTCCTGATCCTTTGCGCAGTCCGCAGTATGTCTTCCTTTTGTTCCGTTCCGTTCCTTTCCGTTCCTCCCCTTTACCCTGTTTCCTTTACGGACGTATCCCCTTCTAGAACGGTGTTCCGCTGTTCCGTTTCCCCTTCAGGACTCCTTATTCAGGGTCCGCTCATACGTATATAAACGCCCAGTGTACTTGTACTATTCCCTAGTTAGTTCTACACAATACAAGTGTAGTATCTAGCCCAATCCGCTTGTGGACTCGCGAGTCTACTTGTCGAGACCCTTCTCTTAGTCTCTTTGCCTACCAAGCGCAGTAGACTCTTCGATTCCATCTCGCACCGCAAGGGTAACATAGGACCTTGGGTAGAAACCATCTGACTTTCTCCATCGTTCGTCACGTGACTCCTCCGGATAAAGCTAGGTTCTACGCTTAGTGTAACACGCTCTCATCAACTGTGGGGCAACGGGGTGCTTTATTAGCACAGCTCTTGTCCATCGCCTTGGATGGGACATGCAATGACTACCCAAGCCTCTGACAGCTCACAATGTGGACGGAACCGTCAATCAAGGAGGCCTCATATGAAGGACAACAATCGTACACCTTCATATTGGAGAAAACATGGAGAAGAGACTCTTCTACCTCGTACAGGCCAATGAGGACGTCATCTTAGGACTTCCTTGACTATGCCACAACAACCTACCACCCGAATTCGCCAAATTTCGTGACGTCTTCACAAAAGCGAAATATGTCCCTCTTCCTCCCCACCAACCCTTCGACCACACCATCAAACTTGATGAGTTGTTCGTTCTGAAATGAGCCAAGAACTACTCCTTGAACCCCAAGGAGATGGAGGCGCTGAAAGGATTTGTCAAGGAAAACTTACGAGAAGGAAAGATCATTCTGTCGAAGTCTCCCCAGGCTTCTCTGTTTTTCTTTGTGCTGAAGAAAGATGGAATCTACCATCCTTGCCAGGACTATAGGTATCTCAATTCCCATATGATCAAGAATGCTTACCCTCTTCCTCGTATTGCTGACCTCATTGATACCCTGAAGCACTCCCAGTACTTCACCAAACTCAACATCTGTTGGAGCTATAACAATATTCGGATCCACCCCGAGGATCAATGGAAGGCTGCCTTCACCACCCCTCTTGGTCTCTTCGAGCCCACAGTAATGTTCTTTGGACAATATAACTCATCTCCGACATTCCAGGCATTCATGAACCATATCTTTGCTAACTACCTCACGGAAGGTTGGCTTATCATTTATATGGATGATCTGATGGTTCATTCAAAGGATTACAATGAACATGCCAAATGAGTTCGTCTTGTTCTTCAACACCTAAGGGAACATAAACTAGGCATCAAGCTGGAGAAGTGCATGTTCTGTGCACCCAAAGCAGAATACAGTGGCTCAAAAAAGTGTCCCAATGTTTGCATGTTTTTCACTAAAGTTGATAGCCCCTAACTGCATCTAATCTGGGCCCTAACATATGAGTGTATGAAATGAAGCACCCACTCTTGACTCTCCATGGGTGCAAGAATCAAAGGATTCAATGAAGATTTGACAGTGTGGCAGCCATATCAAAATGACATGTCATTGGGACACTTATTTGACCCTGCATTTGACAATCATTATGTCCTATGTAACATAGGTATTTGACAGCTATTGATGGTTGCTATGTTACCAAGCTGTGTAATTATGTAAGTGACATAATTCCAAGCCATATAAATGCCCTGTCCCCCACTTCAATTGACCTCACCACACCATGAAGTCCATTCCTACCTCTACAAGAGCCAATATCCTTGTTTTCTCTGAATCTGG